>JAZGTJ010016155.1:0-12887 GCA_036877575.1 Botia almorhae | reverse complement strand
TATGTATGTGTGTATGAATGTGTGTATCTCTATCTATCTGTCTATTTATATGTCTCTCTCTCTCTCTCTCTCCATATATATGTCTACATGGTCTCTACATCTATATGTACACGGTCACCCCTTTTCATTTGATAATTAGCATTACTTCAGATTTGAAGATTTTAACAGCAGAAGATCTGTTTGGTAACTTATTGGGTTATTTTAGAGATAGACGGCAACAACAGAAGAGGAACTTTCCCCCCTCTCATAGAGGTTATACTGTGAATGATTGTATTTTTGTCATATTAAACAGAAGCGTCAAACTAAACTAAAACCGAAGTGTTTGTTTCTCACTTTGAATCTTTACTCCTCTAGTTCACAGTCTATGTCTGATTGCCTGATTTTCATCAGCTGTGTGGGAAGGCAGACCAGCTGGGTGGTCAAATAGCTGAGTGAGACCCAAGCACCAGATAACACATAGTGAAACTGCCAAACTGAGTCAGCAGGTTCCAAAAACTCTGATGCGTTAATTATGAGAGCCATTTATTGTGCTTATTTTATCCCCCAGTATTGAAAATCAGGGGGATTGGCACAGCTAGTTTTTTTTAGTGCGTCGGCTAGAATACGTTCGTTCACAAACACCCTAAAATGTAACAGAAGATGTCAGTGTGTAATTGTCTGAGTATACTCATGCGCTCTCCGTGTCTTGTAAAATGCGTATGACGACAAACCAAGGTCGTAGAAATGATTTCCTGCCTCTTATCCTTGGAGTGTATGTGCTGAAATTCGATGTGTTTTTGGCAGAGTCCGCCTTCTGAGACCCACTCCTCTCATCACTAAACAGAGCCATATTGTGTGTGGAGCTCAGGAGAAATGCTTTCCCTTTCCTTATAACACCCCCTCCATCTGACAGACCGTGTTAAACTGTTTGAGGATGTAACGTGCAGTAGAGACTCAGTAGAGATGGTGGAACAATGATGAAAACAATGATGATGAAACAAGACATTTTTATCTCATGAGAAGGGAAAGAAAAGTAACGTTTTAATCATTGTAAACACTGTCTACTTTGCGATGGTAACCAAAGCGCTAAAAACCTCACATTTAGCATGGCAACACCCTGGCAACCACCCACGGCGTGCAGAATTGTGTCAGTGACTTTTGTACAATTTTCACAAGTTTTATATTTTACTAGTACTTGTTGGTACATGTTGTTAAAGCTGCAACCCGTAACTTTTACCTCTTTTCCGCCATCTCTGTTTGCAGGTTACTTGCGATTATTTTCTTAACATGGAAACCAAGTTTAAATTGTAAATAACTGCAGTATGAACAAGCTACAAACGCTGCACTATCTACAGTAACCGGATGTCCAATTATAGTAACTGGATCTTTTACTTTTTTTGGTTTACAGACGGACATTTCCTGCCAAATGGATCAGACAGCTTAGATTATAAATCATTGTCTTACATTTAGCATTGCGAATTGGGTTAAGGTAAGGAGATTGCGTTGTAAACTGATCTGTCGTGTACCTGCTCAATACTTCTTAAGTCTTTTTGGTAATATTATTTGTTAGTTTGTAATCTGCCAGGTCTGGAAAAGGAAATAATTACAAAAAGGATTTGAGATGTGACGAGCTTTTTCTGGAGTTCCTTCAAAGCTGCTTTGTGGATGAGAGCTGGCGAATCCCACATAAACCAGATCCAGTTGTTTTAAATACGGTTCTGATCCCGGCAAAGCCTCTGTTTCACCCCTTCATTGGTTCTGTAAATACCATCTTCATTCTGTTTGTTTGTGAAACGAGCTCCAGGTCATGTTTGTTTTAGACAGACAAAGCAATTAAGCTTTCGCTAATCACCACCCATAGGCAAGGAAAATCACAAATTTGTCTGTGTCTCATTAACTTTTAATATGTCTCAATTTCTCATACACAATGAGAAAGGAAAACCAGAGCCAGTGGATCCTCTTTAATAGCTTAAGAGGCTAGCCGACATTCCGAGAACATTCCCTGTTTGCTGCGTTGACCCTTTGTGATGTTCCAGATGCTCTGTGGGTTCTCATGATAACCTTTAAGCTGAAGTCCGTTATCAGCGCGTTCCAGAACCTTGTATTTGAGTCCAAAACAAGAGTGTCCGCTTTGATTCCAGACACATGGAGAATGTTATGTACATTCGTTCTGTAAAAACAAAAAGCATGCACACATGTGGGTTTCTGTATTTTTGGGTTTCTGTTTCATGTATGATGATACTCAAGAAATGGCTAAAACGTTCCTTATCGGTTGAGAAAACCTTAAAATGGGATGATATAGCCTTGACACACAAAACAGATGAACTCCTTTGTGTGTAAACAGATCTGGTTGTGAAGCATTAGAACAGATTCGGCAGCGAGACCACATTGGGCAGTGAGATCACATTGGGCAGCGAGATCACATTTTTGCCCCCCATAGAACCTTATTTGTACTTTCAACTATTTAGTAGCTGTATTGCATTTGGTCATGAGAATCATAAGATATCCATCCAGCCATCCATCATGTCCTCAAACATCAAAGCACAGAACTCGAAGTTATTTTGGGCAGCAACTCTTAAGTCATTTAATTCTTCCCTTTTATATCCCATGAGCCAAACTCAGGAACCTTCTTGTACTTTTTATCATTTGGGGCGTGTTTCACCAGCCTCACTTTTGTCCAAGGCAGCTGTAGACCTCCAATGATGCAGTAAGGGGAAGAATGCTCAACCTCAAAGGCGACAGAAGGACAAGCGTAAGCTGTTTTCAACCTACAAGACTGTGTCATTCTATTAAAAATGGAAAATAAAAACAACCCAGCCTATCTTTTAATGCCGAACACCGTCTTGTGCCTTCAAGCGTGTTCATGAGACACTTTATTACCTTCTTCTACACCAAGAGAAGATGAGAGATGGAGAAATAAGGAATTCGGAGCGAGACGAAGGCGAGTGTTTGCGGAATGACCGAGACATACAGCGAGTTCCCGGAAGGCCACTCGAGGAATTCCATGGTGCTTCTAACTACAAAAAAGACAGAGATGTTGAGTTTAGGAAGATTTGGCAACGAGGTGGAATTCCAGTTGAGCCCTCTACTAATGGATCTCAGATGTAGCTTTCACTCTCGAACATGCATAAAACATGCTGTCTTATGGGAATCTAAGACATGGCAGCGATCTACTGTGCACCGCTGTAACAAAACCTACAGGTTGTGAAACTTAAATATATTAATGCATTTTCGGCCTAGATATGTTTTTATGTAAAAATGTGGTTTTATTGTTAAATATGTGCGTTTCGATGTCACTTTTTTTTTGTTGAAGTTTTATTCACCAACGCTATATGTATGCACGGTCCGCAAAGCCAAAGATTCACGGAGCAGCGAGACGTTTGCCGTCTGTTTCAGATGATGTGTGGAAAAGAGGCTGTATGGTTACTAAATTTCCGATCCGATCCTCCGGTCGCATCCAAACGGGTTGAGAGCTGAAGAAATCCGATCTCACTCCACACCCTGCAAAACCAGACAGGGTAAAACTTTATAGCCGTAGTTAGTTTTAGAGAACAGAATCTTAATCTTTGTCAGTTCATCTTATCTGTTGTGAAAGTGGCTATGCTAGGAGAACGATTAGCTCTCCAGGTACCAAAAATGGAGTGACTTGTCTTCATACGTCCCAAATGTTTTTAGTTAAAGCTGACTGTAAACTTGTCATGTAAGTTGGTTCCAGTTATAATTTATGGATTTTGTTTCAGCATTTTGTCTTCGGAGCACCTGGTTCCACTTGCGAAACCGTTCCGTCAGCATATGTTCTGCTGAGGGTTTCAGAAGAACCCGTGGTGCACATTCCCCAAAACCTGGGCAAAGTGGGTCAAGGGTGTATGCAAACGTGGCTATCAGGTTTCAAATAAGGGTTTGGAGGTCCAGTTTAGTTTTCAGTAAGGTAACAGAAGTGCAGTGATACGTTTTGGCTATTTTACTGTAAAAAGTGACACTTTCCCTGCTCTAAAACTAGCTAACAATTGTAGGTTTTAAGAATATTTCCCTAATGTTTCCTAACGTTCTAGGAATGTCCACTATGTGCACTAACATTATTGTTTGTTTATAGGAACGTTATTTAAACGTTCCACCAACAACTTAAGAATAACACTTTTGATATGTAACGATATATAAAATTCTACTGGTGTTACTGCAAGAATGTTTTTGATAACTTTAAGAAGTTCTAAGAACGTTCCCTGTTAGCTGGGTTTCCTAATTGAAGTCTGGTGACATTGTGGCACGTGTCTTATTTTATGTCTGTAGTCATGGTGAAGGTTTTGTCAGAGGTTTCTGGATTTAGAATCAGAACTAAAGAAACTTCTGAAAGTTCTGACCTTGTATTTGTCATCAAAGTTGCCCATCAGTGATCTGGACCTTACACTTTCTTGTGATACATCCGGCACCTTCTAAAGTGAGACGGAGGTGCCGAGACTTTCGAAGAGGAGGTGAGAACGACAGAGCGAGACGGCCACTCAGTTCAGCAATAGTAAACCTGGACTCAGGCCAGGTTTCTGATTATTTGCACAGCAGTTCCTCATCTCACTCCAGCCCTGGTTATTTACGTTGAAACTGACCCAGAAAAGAGGTCCCAGCCACCAGACCTCCTTTTGACTGCGATGAGAATGGCATCAGCTCAAAATGAGGTCCTTCAGAAGCAAACAGCCAGTTCTTAAAATAAGACCTTTTTCATTGCAAACGTTGTGGGTTTTATACTGCCGCTGTAGAAGTCTTTAAATAACACTGTTGGAATGACTTGTAGAACATTTCTCCCGAGAAGTTTCTCATTTGTTTCTCCTAGACGACGATGAGATTAACTGGAGCAGAAATTGAGCGCTTAGTACTTCTTATGAAAAGATCATGTTAATCTCACGTGTCTCCTTTTTGTTTCAGAAGAGATCTCAGCCGCGTCTCAAACTGTGCCAGGATCACCCCCAGCTAACAGGGAACGTTCTCAGAACACTGCATAGCGTTATACAAAGTTCTCTCAAAGTTATTAAATAAGTTCCTGTAGTAACATTAGTCAAACTTTTCATATGGTCATATCAAAAAGCGTTATTCTTAGGTGACTAGTGGAACGTTTTAAAAATACAGAATTAAAAAATGTCTGAATAGTGTTACTGTGTGAACTGTGTAAATTTGTATGTGAACTATGCACAAAAAAGGAAAATCCCAGTATGTCCCAGACTGCTGTACGAGCTTTCTCCAGTCTGGTGTCTCCTTGTGACCAGGCTTGTGTTTGAAATCCGTGTGTTTGCAGTTGGGTGTCAGTGGGCTTGGTGCTCCGGGTTTCCTGAAGAGTTGGCAGACAGAAGCAAACACAGCTGGCCACCTGATTGGCTTTCAGCTCCAACCGACCCTCTACAAAATGGTGTCAGACGTGACCACACAAGTTGGGGCGTGGGGATGACTTTCTGACTCCATTTTGACTTCGTGAGAGTGATGTACAGGGAATGTGTTTTCTTAATTGTGCCGAACTAGTTAAGATATGTGAAGGTACAACGCGATGACGTTTTTGGAGCGATTTTTGTCCTCCTCACCCCACAATGGAACGAGCCGTCCAATTAGATTTGAGCTTTCAGTCACATGCCTGGAGCCGCTGCTCTTTCCCAAAACTGAGAGATGGTGTGAGATGATAATCCACACTTTCCATCCATTTGTCCAGGCTACACCTGCTTTACTTGACTTTCACACACATAAAAGAGGCTGTTTGGTGCTTTTCCACAGTAGTCTGTTAGCTGTTAAAGCAAACAAAGAAGACGTGTCATCAACAGAATTGTTTTAAATCAAGGGTGTTATTAGAAACCTGTGAGTTCCAGCTTGTGCTTTTGCCCTTTAGCAAAACACATTTCACAAAATAAACTTGTACATTACTCGGAAGGTACCCCAAAGAAACATTTTGATGTTCCATAACAATATTGTCACAGCAAATCAGAGCACAGTTTGACACTTCATTGACGTGCGAGAAATAAAAGTGACACAATTCAGATCTAAAATGTTATTGGTGCTTTTGTTTTCGTTCTTCGGCTTGGCACAGCTTGGAGGTGCAAAATCGTTCAAAGACTGGTTCAGACTTCTGTTTACTTAGCGTTAGCAAGTGTGATCCTGTCAGGCAGAACTGCGGAGAAACGTCACCTCTGTGGAACCCAGGCAGCTGCTTTGAAGTCATGGATGTCTCGGGCTCGGGTACGAGGATGGGGGTGGGGTGTATGTTGGGTTTCTCTGTTAATGGGTGAAGCCAACCAGCTGTTAGATGGTGTACCCCACACTGAGATCATCACCTTCTGCTGTATGCAGGGCCGCTGTTGAACAGTCATATTTATTGAGTCCCTGTATTTGTCTATTGTCCAGTTGTCTCTTTCTCTGTGAAGTTTAAAGAGAAACATCTAAACCACCTTTGGAACGAATGAGATTCTCGAATCGTCTGTATCTAATTGTATTTGTATTTAAATAAAACATCAACAGCTGAGCTCTGGAAGTCTTCTGTGCTATGAAGCCAATAATATTGTCAAATGAGACGTCACATGGTCCCCCCATGTACAATTAACCATGAGAAAGCTGTCATTGTTTTACAGGGTGTGTGGTCCCTAAAGAGGGAAGTGCTTTACAAAGTTGTATTCAGACAAACCCTCGGCCATCTGGTAGTTGTTGAAGTTTGGCTTTTGATTGCTCCCCAGCTAACAGGAAACGTTCTCAGAACATTGGCCTAACCTTCTCTAAAAGTTCTCTCAAAGTTCTTAAATATGTTCTTGCAGTGACGTTTGTAGTGCTTTTTATTATCGTTTATCGTACGTCGAAAACGTACGATAAACGTCAGTGGAATGTTTGCAGAACTAAAAATGTTTGAATAACGTTCTTTTAACCAAGCATTAATGTTAATACAACGTCTAAAAAAAATGGACGTTTTGAACGTTCCTGGAACATTCAAAATAACATTTTTGTTATTTAAGGGAAACTTTATGGAAACGTTCTTACAACCTTAAAATTGTTACCAGGGCACGGCCACTTAAAATAGGACTGGAATGCGCTCTTCTTTAACAGAATCCATTCTCAGCCTGCAAGCTGAAGTCATTTTTCAAACAGATTCCTAAACAGACTGAAGCCCTGTTGACTGCAAGCGTGGCTTGTGCTCAAATGACCGAATTCCACAGTGAAACATGCAGCTGGATGAGGACGTCCAGTGATAAACTGCATTGTGCTACCATATAGTGATTTAACATCCTGGCCATTTTGGTTAACGTCAAGAACAGGGAATTATGGGAAATCACACGCTGAAACCTTAAAGAGACGCCCTTATATTTGTTTTTGCTTGGCGTGTTAGCTGAAAAAAAGGTTTTATGCAGTTTAAGGAGCTAACCAAAGCAGGGATACTACTAGCTTAACTAGTAGTTTTTAGTATGGCAGTAGTTTAAATGTAGTTGTATTTAAGATAATGGAGCTTTTGAAACATTGACCCTTTAGTAGCTTAGACTAGTAGTTATCTAATTAGATAACTAGCAGTGTTGATAACTAGGTATCGTAACTGTAGTTCAATCGCTTTAAATTTGAATAGTGGAGCTTCGCAGTGCGATGATTGGGAATGAATGTGATTTCTGTGGTCTGTCACTTCACCACACCCCATCTGTCCTCATTTCAGATCTTCATGATGCGATGGAAGTTCTTCTGTCAGTTCCTCTGTCAGTGAATGAACTTCTGAGGGTGATCCAGCAATGAAAGTGAGCAGAAGTTCTTAACAAGGGGTAGCAGTGGGGGTTCAGGTCTAATGGGGGCAGGATATAGACCGTGTGCTCCTGTGGATATGATGTTTGCCTGTGAGGCAGGGAGTTGACAACTGGCACTTTTGTTGCAGGGTAGAGTCTCAATGTTTTGTGTGACCACTAATGAGGGTCTGATTAGCACCTTTTAATAGCAGGTGAGGTAATCCACCCCCTACAGCAGGCCAAAGGCAAGACACATTAACCGAACACAATAGAACCATCATGTTTCATTTTTATTTCTTGTGTGTGTTTCTGTTTTCTTGTTCCAAAGCTGCAATCTGTTACCCTACTTAAAATAAACAAAAGAACAGTTATTGAGCAAGTACATGACAGATCCGTGTTTGAACGGTCTCCTTACCTTCCACGATTCACAAGGATAAGTTTATAATATTGATTTACAATCTGAGCCATCATGTCCGATTTCCGAGGAAATGTCAGTTTGGCTTCAGTTGACTTCAACGTAAAGTAACAGATAGCGACAGAGAGGCCGAACGGATTGCAGCTTTAATTTAATGCTGAAATATACGCAACCTCAACATGCCCCCCACACCACACTGTAAAATAAAAAGCTTTTGGAATCTTGGAGTCATCACCTCATGTGAGTGAACGTCGTTTTTAACATGCTTGCCAAAAAAACCACACATTTCCTAAGAAAATATGCTTTATAATATAAAAATGTTTAGCGTCACTGGCGTTACAGGTTAGTTTAATATGAAACACGTTTTGACAGTATTAACCTGCTTTTTAATTATCAATCATTCGTGCATATCCAGAATAAAGAATCTGTACCAGAAGGTCAAATCATGACTGTTGTGATTCATCGTGGCAACATCCTCATAACACAAATGTGTTCCCACACATGTTTGCTGTTCAGCCTCACGTGCCTCGATTTCTGAAGGACGCAGCTGGAACAGAATTAATAGTCTCTGATAATGATCATCATTCATAAGATGACAACCAGCCCTGATCTCACACAGAGAAACCCTGTGATCATTCCAGGACAATGAAAGACGACCGCGTGTCGTAACGTCTCGTAAGCTGTTGGTTCTGGAGATGACTCTACTGGTCTTATTGATGGAAAAATGCGAGGAACAAAACGTTTACCGTTTAAAACTCTAAACGAACCTCATTTGAAATCTGCGTCGGATAGTTTATGTCTAATCGCGTGTCGCAGGTGTGTTTAGGTATTGTCGTTTACTGCTGCTCTGTGGGAAAGTATTTGTTTAAAATGTAAACGTAAACGTAACGTTTTTTAACCTTGACTCGATTTGAACATTTTGTAGACTTTCTAGACTAGTTTAATTCTGTAACAATTTAAAGAACGTTTTTATGCTTGCATTTTTAGAACGTTTTTATGCTTACATTTTTAGAACGTTGGCCCCTGACATTTAACGTTGAACAGATGTTTTGCTAACGTTACCGCAAGAATGTTTGTGTTGATAACTTCAAAATAACTTTTAGAGAATGTTAGCTAACATTCTGAGAACGTTACCTGTGGCTGGGTTGATGTTAAGAGACGGTTTTAGAGGTTTCTGTCCTCATATAGAAGCTGTACTTGTATTCGCGACACAGAATGCCAAAAAATAGCTACTTGTGAGAAATCTCAAGATGTCCATTGAGTGACCTGACTTGACACTGTTGTTTCTTAGCCACTCTCTTTGTGTGGTAAACAGTTCCCTATTGTCTGCGAGGCTTTCAAAGCAAGTTGGATAAATAAGTATTTGTTGTTGAATAGAATTACAACCATTCCTGGGAAATTAAAAGCAGGGGGCCTACAAACATTAACTGAGTGAAAACTACATTCATGTGTTTGACCGCCGGAACCTTTATACTGCCTCAACAATGAATATGACGTAGCTGTGGACCCGAGCTAACGTTTACTTGTTAATTAATCCCATAAACGCATATGCGAGAGATACCGTTTAGGATGGAAGCTAAAAAGAACAGGAAATGTCGTACAAACGCTTACCTCATTTCTGTAACTACCCAACAAACACAAACACAGCTTGTTTATGTTATGAACATGTCACGTATATATCAATTTGATGTGTGATGGGAAATTTAGGAGTTTGCTGCAACAGAAAAGTTCCTAAACACAAACTTTGTTGTCTTTGGACGTTAATTTGAAGGTTTAAGCAGATTTGTGTTGGCTTACTAGCTGTCTTAGGTCGTTGCTAGGCAGGTATTTTGGGTGGTTGCTTGGCGGTTGCTGGCGTATTCTGGGTCATTGTTAGGGGGTTGATAGGGTATCCTGGCTGGTTGTTAGGCTGTTGCTAGGTTTTTCTGAATGGTTGCAACAATATTGCTAAGTGTTACGGCTGTTGCTAGTCGGTCACTAAGCTGTTAAGAAAACATGTTCAGCTGGTTAAAACAGAAACAATTACATGGAAAGGGTTAAAAAGAAGCTTTAATTGCTAATCACATCAAATCTGGACATGGTGTGACGCTAATATCTCATAACTAAAACTTAATATTTAGTTTCATTTCAAATTTAATTTACATTGAACATTGTGTTATTTCAATACGTTACTTTAGGATAGACCCCCAAAATACTTGTTGCGAATCTTTGGTCAACATTCTGGAAACGTTAGGGTGAATAACATTTATTCAAGGAAAGGTAATATCAGAAGAAGCAGTTAAGTGGTCCAGATGAATTATGATTCAGAGGAAAGATCTTCAGTGATGTAGCAAACACCAAAACGTGAAACTGATTTAGTGTTTTTGTTTACGTGATTGTTTGTTAAACTGCTTACAGATGTTAAGACAAAAGTCAATTTCACGACCAGCGACGTCAGTTTGGCAGAAGAATACAGAAATGGCAGATGACAGAATGTTTGGTTTTGTGCTATGCACCAGCATCATATATTCATAAACGTAACACAACAGGTTCTATATAAACCGTCGATGGTGTGCTTGCATTTGATGGACTGGCAACAAAGAAAGTTGTCTACGGTGACAAATGTGACATTGCGCCCTCTATTGGATCTACAGTGTACCTGCATTCCATAAACAAGTGAGCAGAGTAGAGGATAGCATACTAGCATACTAACATACTCCTAGCTAACAGAGAGTTAAGGTTCTCTTAGTCATCATACACGTTCTTAAAGTGACGTTAGTATAATGTTGTAATGTTATATATTTATATGTATCAGAAACGTTACTCTGGTTAGTGGAATGCTTTAAGGGGTTACAAAATTAAAAATGTTGGAATAACATTCTTATAACTAATAATGTTAATACAACGTCTACAAACCTGGACATTTTAAGCATTCCCAGAACATTAAAAATAACATTTTTACCGTTTTTGTTATTTGGAATAAAAGCGTTAGGAAAATGTTCCTACATTCTAACAATGTCAACTGTGCTATTACTGTTTCTGTAGCACGTAGCAAATTTTTTGCATGCTTGAAATGAAAAAAACCCATCAATATTTACTGTGATATTTGCGGTTAATAATATTTAATAATAATATCTATTATTTTTTATAATGCCTTGAAACCCTTCTCATACCCATCTTATAATGAAACCCATCTTATGAAGCCTGAAACCCCAGATTTGAGAAACCACAATATCGTCATCGCATCGCATGCCAGTCAGAAAAGGTTTAAGAGTCTCATTATCTCTGCTGGGCTGTGATTTACCCAACTCTGGGTTAAATGAATACATTTCTCTCTTGCTGAGCGAAATAATAGAACTATTTTGTTCTGGGGTAACCTGGCAACAGTCTCTACGTTTTATTTCACAAACAGAAGCATGAGTTGGAAGCATTTATTCATTGAGAACTAATTAAAAGGTGATAAGTGGGTGTCGCATACCGAAATAGAGCCAAGTGGTCAGAGGGGAGGGGTTTGTGATGTCAGCTGAAGAGGAATGTCGTTTGGAGGCGGAGCCATGTTTTACATTTCGATTCTGAAGATTCCGAATGTTTTTTTTCGCCTTTTTTTTATTTTTTCCACATCATGAAAAATACGCACTGACAAACACACGTGCAACGAGAAACTCAATTCAAGTCCATTTTGATTTCACGGTCACTCCAGAAGTGGATCCTGTGGGAAATGATTGGGAATTTTTGTCGTGAGGAAAGTTGGCGCCCCCCGGCGTGGTTTGGCACGCTGTAACGTACAGCTTCCTTGTTGACATTTCCGACCTCCCTGGTGCTGTTTTCGTCGGCCCCAAGGGCCAAACCATGAGGCAGACCACAGCCAAGCAGTTTGGCCTCGTTGGTCCGATCCCACAAAGACAGGCTGGCACACGGCCGGTTCCCTGCTTTGCACTCGTCTCCTCTTTTCTCAGTCTTGGCTTAAGCTGTTGAGTGTAATTGAGGTGAAATCAGCAGAAAGGAAACGCGCGATTAAAAGAGAAACAAATTCTCTTTTGTTTTGCGTCGTTAATCTAAGTGATATCTGGATCGACAGGTTTATTTTTGTAACCGCATTGTTTTTGCACATTGTTTCGTACAGCTTTACCCCCGGCTGTGATATAAACAGCCCAAAACAGATGAGATAAATGACTCATTTAACATTCACCGCCTGGTTTGTGACAGGACGCAGGTCAACGCGGTCCATTAGCGCAATCCATCATTTTTTTAGCAGCGTGGATTTATGTAGCAGGTTCTGAGTGGCTATGCAGTCCATTTATCTCTGAGAGAAACTATGGTGTATTTATGGTTGTATTTTTAATCGCAGGCTGCCAGTGAGACAGTATTATTCTAGCACTTATTGGACTTGTAAGTCACCAGAAATCTCACAGTCTTCAAAGAAATATGAATTTGTTTCTTTTACGACTAGCGTTTGTAGACATTGGGTTATATTGTATGAAGCATCAGTTTCAAAAGGTCATCACTACCCACTGTTTTGACCACGACTAGTCTCTCATAATGAGAAATATGAAACAAATGTAATAAAACTTTAGACATGAAAATAGTGTTACTGAAGAATTTGAAATATTACAAATATAAGCTTATAAACCCACCGCCCTGCTGGGCTTCCGTTGTAAGTGCACTACTGTACTGTACTGTACTAGCTTTAACCGTTATTTTGCTCAAACTGTGGACAAAAATGTACATTTCTGTGTACGACTGACAGCAATGTGACAGATGGTGTTTCCGTCCCACAAGTCTAAAACTCTGCG
>JAZGTJ010016154.1:0-12888 GCA_036877575.1 Botia almorhae | reverse complement strand
TATTTTGTATATCCTCTGTCTGTTTAAAAATGTCACAAAGCTCTCTTCATGTCTGGGGCTGAACCTCCAACAGTGAATCTAAATATAAGTGAGTGATACACAAAGCCCCGGTGTGTTAAGACGATGACGACATGTCTGGCTCCAATGATCATTATGCTGTTTGCAAACAGGAACCAACAACAAATGTGGGAGAAGCAATTAAACTCAATGCGAGAAACATTTCCAAAGCCACTACTTATAAGCTGTTAGCTGTGTGTTCCAATATAAACACTTCATCTTACCGATATTGGGGTGGTTGAGGTTCTTCATGATTGTTACTTCTCTAGAAAGCTGTGGGGGGAAAAGATTGAAGATTAATAATTGAAATCAATTTTATTTATTAATTAAAATGAACATGTCAAGATTTTTGGTGCAGAAAAGCTTTAGACTAGCCTTCAGCATTAAATAAACGGGTAACTGTTTATTTGCCACCCTGTGTCATTGTATTAGCAAACCCAGCACTTCTGTGTTTGTGTACACCAGCATTATGTGATATTTATTATTGATCTCTAAAAGGGGGCCGAATTCTCCCCTTTCAATGGAGTGGAAGAGCCATGAATCTTTAATAGCACTACAGCGGGCAGAGTGTGTTCTGTGATGTTAGCACATGCTGCTTCCTTTTCACAAGTGTGGCTGCAGCTCTGGAGAGGGTGCGAGAGACGCAGTGCGATTTCAGAACACCAGGAAATGCTTTCAGTGCAGCAAAAGCCCTATCCAATTCTCACTCCACTCTCCACAAAAGTTTAACCACTATAAAATTGGGATACTCAAACATGGGACAAAAGTCGTGTTTGCAGTCAGAAAGGCATTTCAGAGGGTTTAAAAGCAGAAGGATGTTTTTGTTAAAGATTTGACTCTGATATGACTGGGGTTTCCTCTCTGTAAAGGCCTCTCTATGGTAACCGTTCAAGACAGACTAAAAGCCTGAATATAAAACCGTGACATCTCACGCTACATCAAAAAGCCCCTGTATGAGACCCGTTCACTCACGGGCATAATCTACAAAAGAAATCATCATATGCCACTGTGAGAGAAATAGCAGCACAATTCAAGTTTACCAAGTAGAATAAAAAGGTAAAGAAGAAACGACTTAGACGTACATTTGGGCCCATTATAATACAATTATTATATTACACTAATTTAACACTAATTATCCAAATTGTGCAAAATTAATTGTTTGTGTTATGTCAGTATGATTTTGAATGTTTTAAGGAGCATCTTATGACCTTCAACTAAAACTAAGGAAATCTGACCGTTTGTATAAGGGAGCTAACAAGGTCACAAATTTGACTCCATTGATCAGTGACAAAGAAGAGAATCGTATATATTTCTACTTCATTTTATATCCAACTTGGTTTTTAAATTGTAAATAAAAACCTATAAAATGTAGTTAATTTTCAGGTTTAAATGAACAAATTCCAGATTTTCAATGTCTCAGTCTTTTTGGGCCCCACTGTAAAAAGCAAATAGTCTGCAAATATATTTTTCTTGAGCTTTATATTTCGCACTCCACTCTCACAGCCCCCTCCCTTCGGTGCACCATCTTAACGCCTCTGTGATGACTAAAAAAACGGCAGCACGCAACAGAACATCTCACTTCAGTTGAGGGTCCAGACCTAGTGTGGAACTCGCACGCCCACAGGCAATTACACAACCTCCAGCTCACAAAGATGTTTGTGTATCACGATAAGGACACGGGTTCAAGTAATGCTACCTGTGGTTCCAAAAAAACCCGAATGCAGACAGCTGCAGAATGATACCCAGACAGACAGAGAACAGAAAGAGAATGCTACAGATAAAGCACATATGGAATTGAAGTGACGCTGCTAATGAGTGTAAAAAGAAAAATGGAGCAAAAGAGACTGAACATTTGGGTTGGTCTCTCATTACTGTGGTACTGGACTCAGTGCTGTGTGTTGGCTGAGGACCAGTGAGCTGCCAGCAGGCCACAGAGAGAGAGAGAGAATATACACAGACTCTCAATCAATGGCTCGGTGGAAAAACTAATGGTTGCTGCATCTCCCAGCTAAAATTAGAGACATGCCCTCAGATTGTGCATCACAGAGCGAACACTGATTAGCATTATCATTTGAATCCTTTTCATCTCCAGCCCACCATCATTCTCCCTCTCTGAAGCCTTTCATTTCATATTTATCTGTCTGTCTCACTTATCATATTGTATGTACCTTTTACTCCTCTCATTCTTACTCTCATCTATCGTTCTGTACTGGTGCCTGTTTTATAGTCTTTATCTTTCACCTCAACACCTTTTTTAAGGTCCCCCATTCTGTCACTTCACTGCTGGCCCACCTAAATAACCATCTGTCCTTCCCCCTTCATATCCTCTTCTCACTCGGCTGTTATGAAGACTGATGAAGAGCTTCAAACTATTCAACATAACACTATTCTATCAAATGCTCCCTCCAATTTTTGTTCTTGCTGTGAGGAAAACCCATTTACATATTTTTTTGTAGAATTATTATTTTATGATAATAAAAACCAGCTCCACATAATGATACATTTTACATAACATCTCTGCAAGAACCTTTAATGGAACCCGTATTATTCACATTAACAGTACACTATTAAAAAAATAATTACAACAAAAAGGAACCACTTCTGAATAATCAATTCAAATCAGTTCTCAATTCCCAACTCAAATTATTCAACTTCCTCTGATACCCACACATCTCTGTACACAGTCAGAAATAAACCTTTTGTAAATTAAGGCAGTCAATGCGCAGGTTTAGCACCAGATTGAGTGGTACTGCTGTCTGCAGTAGGTGGGCAGAATATTACAGCACAGCTGCTACTACAGTATTTGTGCTCAGAGTGTGAAGGTTACTGCTAACTCTGTTGAAAAGCCTCCTCACGATGAAGGGTGAAGCTAAAATGATGTTCCGGTTCCACTACACAATCCTCTGATAAATGGTCTGGATATCATAGATCACTGTATTGCACTTAGCATTCAGTTTAAAACTGTAGATGACTCCAGCCAAACACAACTTATCTGTTAGCATGATCCTCAAGCTATCATATGGTTTTAAAAGATTTTATGATTTTGACTGATTTGGCTTTTTATAACTGTGCATCATCTTTGCATCAACGTTTTACAGTGTAGGAAAGCTGCCTAAGATCTCCTTTTATCTTTTACAGAAGACAGGCAATAAAGCTGGAACAGCATCAATGTGAGTAAATTATGACTGAAGGATAATTTCACCTAGAAATGAAAATTTTATCATAACTCATAATGCAACTGTAACTCCAACAACAACAAAACTCACATTAATAACCAATACACAATACTTCACAGGCAGAAGCAATACCTCACAGTCATGAAGAAACAACCTAAATTCTTTACTTGGATGTAAATGTCATAACAGCATTGAGAATACAACTTAATTAAGCAGATTCTGGCATTGTTAAGCATGAACAGCTAACAGAGGAAAGAAGCTGACAATCATTAATCATTGCTTTTTACAGTAACAAACAGTTTTACTTTCAGATGTGTACAGCACATAAACCTTATACCAGCACATAAACTAAATATAAGTATTAATAATAAACATGAACCTCACCTTTTGAAGACTTGTGGGATTCAGTTGGGTTTTATCAATCATTTTAATTGCCACCTAAAAAGGAAAATAATTTTTTTTACAAACCCTACACTATTTACACCCTACACTATAAGGCAACAATACAAAACAATAATGTATTTAATATTTCAAGGTAAAAATGACTTAATGGCAGCAATTTATTTTAGTCAGTCCTGTTTTACATGTACAAGCTATGTTCTTGCTGTGTAACTATTTAATCACTATATACCAACCCTGAACCTAAACCTACCCTTAACCCATATTAAGTACATGTAGTTAGCAGTATTTTGTTGGGTAAGTACACTGTACGCACACATTCTGTAAAATAAAGTGCAACCAAAAAAAAATTTTTTTTGTATTATTAGCTTGTATGTATTATTACTTGAAATCCTGTGTAATTTAACACCCAAAGAAAAAAAGCTACATGTGTCTGTCTCTGGAAAAACCCCAGTGGCCTACTGTGTGTCAGGAAACACACTCTTGACATCCCACCTCGCTTCCTGTGAGGATATGGCGAGCCAGTTTGACCTTGGCAAAGTTGCCCTTTCCTATGGTTTTTAGAAGTCGGTAATTCCCAATAAGAGGGTGTACATCATCCAACCCTGATCCAGAATTCCGATTTCGACCACTCGACCTTACAGAGCGAGAGGTCACCTCCCCCCGACCATGGCCATTGGTTGTATGCTGTGGAGTTAAAAGAAAACACTAATTAGAAGATTAAACATATACTATGAAATAAATATAAAATAATTGTATGAATTGATTTCTTTGACAGGAATAACATACAAACATTACTGTATTCTGTGCATTGGAAAAACGGTCAAAGCGGTCCTGTAGCTATGCATGGAAACTTGCTTGTGCTTATTTTATCCTCTAGAAAGGATTATCATTTCCAAACTATCATTTAACTGTCATATAGAAAACATCAACAAGCAAAATGGCAACAAGCACAGTGGACAGTGCAGAAATCAGCAATATTGACTTAACTGTCCCATGTCAGAGGGACCCATTAGCAGAGTTATAATGCCTAAGCACCCAAACAACTCTATTCTTGTTACTGTCACAGTCATAAATGCCCAACTTGTGCACCAATAACACCAAATGTCAACTCAACAGTGGTAAAAAAATCTCATATGCTAAGACCAATCCATTGGACCAAAATTTCTCAAGGTCTCCTGTTGTAACCTTGTGAGGGGACCTCTGGGCAACAAACAACATTAAGACCAGCTGAATTGTTCCATTTAAAAGGTCATGTGTGCCACAGTTTAACCTTTGGCAAACTGTTGTGCCTCATATGGTACTAACACCTCTGTATAGGTGCGCTGACACTGCGCTATACAATGTTCTCACTAAACCCTGCATATTGTCCCTCATGCTCGACACCCTGAACGTCATCCACAAAGCTCTGCATAACAGAACTAAAAATCCAACAACATTCTCAGGCTTTATGCCGACAGGAAAATATAAATCAAAGCAACAAATTAAATGACACCCTGTCTTAAAATGCAACAAAATGATCTTGCTTAAAGGTCACTTACGATACTTGCACGATGCCTCATATTAGATTGTGATCCTCTCATTTTTGTGTTGCCAATCTGAATGGCATTAAACCACACAGTTCTGTTTTTTCTGTGAGAAGAACTCATCAATACTCTTCCATCCACCAACCGCGACACCGACAAGTTGCATCACAGTGAAATCTCTTTGACACCCAATGCATGCGTGCGTGCGTGAGAAAAGAGCAGTTTTGGGCGGGTGGGGCTGAATGGCCAGTGACTGATACATTCAAAACTAAGCAATACATTTGCATTACTGCAAGTACAGTCATATAGTAAATACTGATGAATTTTCCATACAAAGCTGGACACTAAGAGGAGTCTTTAGATTAACTTAAGTGAATTTGGTTTGTGCACACAATTATCTTTTGCAATTCATAAATTTAAAAAAGGCATTTTAAAGGAACACAAACAAATGTATGGAAAGAGATCGATAAGTAGAGAGATGGATGTAAAAAATTATAAAATTACGTAATATATTATTTAATAGAGGCACCTTTAAGGGGGAACCTGCATTAGCCAGCATTCTTATGTCTCGTTCCTTCACTGCTGACGTATGAGCAATAACCTACAGGATCGAGACTGACGCCAATGCGCAATATCTGCATCCATCCGCATATTAAAGATGCAAACCCACGCACAGTCAGTGGCCAGAACACCGGTGTTTGTCTAAACAAACATATGTTGCACTCATACAGCAGAAAGAAAGCCAAACCACCAATGCCCTGCACCCCATGCGTCATTTCAGCCTGGTGCCCCATCTGTCTAAAGACTGGCACAATACTGCTAATCCACTTAAAGCACACGGTCCGCACTAAAACACGATACGGCATGTCTCATATTTTGTTAAACAAGGAGCTGAATGATCCATAAAGTTAGCATACTTTTGCTACTTACATCATTGGGTTCGGTAGCCCACCTACGATGCCCAAAACTGTTGGCTAGGGTTTGAGACGCAGGCATACAATGCGACATGACAAGATCAGGTTAACAGACTCGTGATGACTGATTGACCAGCAGTATGGATCGGGTCCGAATGGGTCAACACGCAGTATTAACCAAATAATCAAAAAAATAGGCTACTCACGTTTTCAGCTTTCTTTTCGTTAACGGTGGGCAGTGGTGCTCTTGTTGTTGACATTTTGTTGAAGGCAAGCTGCTTTCCCGGATTTACGACTTAATTTTAGCGATGCAACGAAAGGAAAATAATATAATTTTGACTAATTTCGCGCTTGGTCAATATCATTGATTTGCTTCCGAATTTGGTAGAAACTTGTTGAAAGTTTGAGAACAATATCCCGGATGCTCACTGCCTCTGACGTTTTTGTTTTTATTTATCGATATCCATCCAGCTAATAAATTACTAAATAGCGAATAGGATCAGCTGTAGGTACCATAACTTATGCACTATTAAAAACATAATACGTTCTGCCCTGGCGTCGTTGTCTGTTTCATATTTCGGGTGTCCGGTTCAAGTAAGAACAGAGAAAATTGCACTTCGCAGGGCCTCCGCTGCGATTTTCCCCAAAGACAATTTGCTTATCGACCGCCGATCCTTCAATTGGACCGTCTGATACATTCACAGGTAACTAAAGCAGCAGAAGAGTAGATCAGGCCGCTCACTGGCGTCTGGGCGGCGGCGAAGACGCGCTCGTTAACGGTTTCATTCCACCGGAGCAGCCGTGTCTGTCGCCTCTCGTTCAGACTGAGATCCAAGATGGCGGTCCAACAGTACTGGAGTTTCGAGCCGAACCCTGGGAGAGACAGAGGAAATGAGGAAACAGATGGATCCCTGTGCTCATTGGAGAACGCCGCATCCCTCAGAGGGCTGTGGTTTGTTGATTCGAAGTTAGGTGTTCATATGGAAAAAGGGGAAATCTTCGTCATATCATAACAAGCATGACACACCCAGTTCTATTTAGGGGTGGTTTTATCATTTATGGTTTGATCATTATGTCATATAAAAGGGTGTTTCAGTGACTTTAGGTAATAGACTACTGTGCGTCAATATTAATACTGTCCTATACTATACTATACTATACTATACTATACTATACTATACTATACTATACTATACTATACTATACTATAAAATCAAAGGTATCATATCATAATCTTTGGCAAAGAATGCAGATTGTATTCAATTTTGATAAATTTGTTTTAATGTATGACTCAATTTTCAAAAGCATTGCTGTTGAAATGCTAAAACTGTTGAAAAAACATTGCTGTCACTTAAATCATTTATTATTTCCAAAGCTCATTTTAATTTATTCTATGGTGCCTTGAAGGCAATGAATTCTTTATTTCAAAAGGAAAATGTTCCCTTTCGTGACATGAACCTTTAATGTTATTATTAAGGTTATGTAATTTGATTTGTGCCTGCAACTTATGTGCACACCAGGATATTGAAGGAACTGCCCTGCTTTCTAAACTGCTCTTATTGAATCTGAAATTTCTCTAAATATTACAAAAACTCTTTTAGATCGACATGACCTAAAGACTGATATATGTAACGCTTAGTTTAGCTTTTCCTATCTGGAGCAGTTAAGATGCGAGTCATCAGTTTTAGGTATTGCATTATACCATCTAGTGGCCAGTTCAAGTTTGTTGTTCCATCCTTAATCACATCTTATTTTCTAAACGACTTTTTAACAGGCATCAAATCTCTGTACTTTTCCCTTCCAAAACAACACAAACATGAGTATTAACAAAATATTTAAGATGTTGATTTGTCTCACTTTAAAACATTCCTTCTTGCAAAGAAAACTACAGAATTCATTAAGTATCAAAATTAACTCACTAAGGAAAGATTAACTCACTCAAGTTCTTCACTAAGAAATGACTAACATTAGCTTTTAATTATAAAATCACAAATAAGTCCGACAGTGTTATTATACGTGTTCAGTTTTACTAAGTTTTTTAAGTTAGTTTGCCAAACCATTTTAGCACCAGCTGTAAATAGCGGTATGTTGAATTGTCTATATGATGTATAGCAAAACCTTTATTTTATGATTTCAAGAAAAAAACATGCCGTATAAGTAAACCCATGAAAGTTAAGCATCAAGTCAAAACTCACAACAAAATTGCTCAATACAGACAAGTAAAGCTCAAAAGTTCTTAATACATCAGCAGCAAGTCAATAAAACAGCTATATTATAATCATTCTTGTAAAGCAAGTTTATCTAAGGAAAATGATGAATAAACAATACTGAGCAATACAGGAGGCCATGGTGATCCATTTAATCATTAGAACAGGAAGTAGCAAGGTTCCAAGATGGCTGCTGCCATTTTGTTAGTCATTTCTTTAAATGGCATCTATGTCAAGGTCATCATCCTCCTCTGCTTTCTCTGGCTTAATGGTCTCCACCTTAAGCTCTCGTGCGGAGGTAGAGTACACAACCTGAAGAGAAAAAGAGTTGAAATGAGATGACAAATGTGCCAATAGAATCAGAACATCAAGCTAGCAGACTTTGTGTTCTCTGTGCTAGAATTAGAGAGCGGCTAATGTAATTACACTAATTACAGTCCCCGGGCTCCTGCTGACAATTAAAATATAGAGCTGTTTCTCTAATTAACATGTACTTTTGTGTATGCAGCAAGTTACTTGTTTTAATTACGTACTGGTTTCAACTGCTCAGCAATAGTTAATAGGCTAAAGGTGTTCTGAACTAGAATTAAAGTAATTTATGGTCTGCACATTCTCAAAATACATCTGGATTAAAAATGACTTTTGTTTAACCTACTCATGTATAAAGTGAGTTCATCTACAAGAGTCTTCAACAATTAGGAGTGGGGAAAAAATACCTCTACATTTTCATCATCTTCATCGTCTTCTTCTTCACTGCCTTCACTCTCTTCCTCTGCCTCCTTCAGCCATTTGACAAAGGGAGCTGCCTTGGCATGGATTTCCTTAGCCAACTCCTTGGAAACATACTTCTTGGATACCTTAACAACAAAAACAAGAGCAAAAGAATTCTCATTTCAGCATTCATAAACATTAAGATACAAAGAGACACCTCAAGAGGTATATACATTATTTCATGACCCTGATGATGCTCCACACATCTTAAGTTATTAGTGAAATGCTCACCTTCTCTGCCCATGTGAGGATAACATCCTCCTCCAGCAGGTCAGCATCATAGAGGTCCTTGAGAATGATGGGCACTCGTGGCAGCAGCTGACTTTGAAAAAGCTTTACCAGACACTCAATGCCTCCCAGCAGATACTTCTGAGCTTTCTTATCATTGTGGCAGAACTGTAACAAACGAAGTGCTGTGAGCGTATGGCTTTCCTGTAGCTCAACTGTTAAGAGCATTCTGTTAGCTTTATCAAGGTCATGGGTTTGATTCCCAGGGAACGCATATATTTTTAAACTGTACTGCACACTGCTTTGGATAAAAGCTGCTGTCAAAAGCAGAAAAATCAAGTGTATAGTAAAGTTACAATTAAATTCATTAATAACTATTTTTTGTGGCAATAACTGGACAAGATCTATGAAGATCATTTAAATAGTTTTAAGACCCTGGTTTTAATAAGCATTTAAAATTAACTTGATGTCTACTAGAATACATCAAAACCTCTAATATATTCTTTAAATTTGTAGTAAACAATTACATTTAGAATGGATTAACAAGTCTACCGAGTGTCCCAATACACACAACGTGTCACAACGTACCCGCAGGAAGTGGCGTTTGTATTTTTTTATCTGGTCTCTGATATTGTCATTGAAGAGCAGTTCACTCAAGATCAGCGGCCCCATGGCTCTCACATCCAGCCGTTCAGCTTCAGCAAGGATCTCCTTATCAGCAGAGTCTATTGCGCCACTCTCTTTCTTTTGCTGGTCATGAGGAAAAACAGAGATACTTAAGTCCTGGTAGCCATGTTGGATTCTTGTTTAACTGAATCTACATATTTAATTTACAGGCATAAAGAAACTATATCAGTTAAGGACATCAACTGAAAATACTGCATGACACAGCAATATTTACTTTGACAAAGTTGTAGAACATGTTGACCCTCTCCTCCAGGGTTTTCTCCAGGTCCTCGCTGAGGGTCAGGTTCTTGGCATGGTCGCTGATCTCCTCCATGCGCCTACGCTGTGCCTCCTCTGTGGTTTCCTCCGCCCAGTCATCATCATCTTCCTCACCGTCCTGTACATTGCAATACACCTCACATACTGCCTTCAAGAGCCATTTAAGATAAAGACGTTCCTGTCAGAAACTTCTCACTCACCACAGCATCTGGTGCATCTATGTCATTATGGTTCCCAGCCTCACCACTTCCTGAGCCGTTCTCCTTATCCTTCTTTCGATTTTTCTTTTCTTTCTCCTTCTTTTCTTTCACACAACTGCTATCACTCTCTGCATTTAAAACAGATCAGCTAAATTAACAGGACTTGGGAAAATATGCAATGCAAACATCAGCATTGAAGTGGGCATGGGGCAATAAACCCTACTTCCAATAAATGCAGTTTATGCACATTTGTGTAGAACATTTGACCCAAATATTAAACAGAAATAGTCAGTAATTACATTTATAACCTACAGCAAAGCCGCACTCACCAGGTGGGTTTTTAAGAATGAATGTACAGAGCTTGTGACGAGTATCCAGCATTCCTTGATAACCACACGCCCTACAGGAGCTTCCGATGGTCTGCTTCTTTGCGTTAACATGCTGAAAGTTGAAAAGCCAATTTAAGTAAGAGGTACTAACTATGTGGATCATTTTCAAAACTGAAAGAACGAACTTCTAAATTGTTGTGCATCAGAGGTTTTGTTTTTCAACAAGAGGGTTAGACTAAGTCAAGTAAAGGAGAAACTTACAGCTGTGCTACACAAAGAACAAATGCAATTTGTGAACTGCAATGGTTAAGGCAACATGGGTTTTGGTAAGTCCAAAGTGCATTATTAAACATTTAACCGCAAGACAAACTAACAAAACACTAAAATACTTTAAAACAATTATGGAAAATAAACAGTAAATCAAGAATATTCATGGTAAATTGAAGAAGAATCTGCTTTATTACTATACATAGCAGACATTTCATATCACTTTGAGCTATGAATTGTGAGAGCTATAAAATAATAGTTTCAGAAGCATCTATTTTGAAGTAGTTTTGTCAACAGAAGCACTTGTGTAGGCGTTTTGGAAACATAGGGCAAAGTCAAACATACTGAACCTCAAAATCAACAGACCCCGCCAGCATAAATCAACAGACCCTCTACTTGCAATGAAGAGGCAAGTTTCAATAGAAAAAGTGTTCTTAAAGGATATGTCCACCCGAGAATGAAAATTTCCAGATTAAGTGTAATTAAATTCCAAATAATTTACTCAGCCCCATATCATCCTAAATGTTTGTTTTTTCTTTCTTCAGTCAAATAGAAATTAAGGAGTTTGGGTACACCCTAGACAAGACTTATTCGTCAGCTAGGGTCGAGATGAGCCATTTGAAGCTGCAATGAAATTTTATTTTGGACCTTCAAAACAACTGAATTTAGAAAATCCCAGGATGTTTTCCTAAAGAATCTTAATTTTTTTTTGACCAAAGAAAGAATAACAAACATCTTGGCAAGTAAATTATCAGGAATTTTTCATTTTGGTACAGACATATTCTTTAAAGACAGAAAAACATGGAGCACACAAAATATTAAATTTTTAACCAGATGTGGAGAAAGCGTGTTTTCCAGGAACCCATTTCTTAACTCACCAGTTCAGTCTCAGGATTGTCACACTCAGAGCACAGCACAAACTTGTGGATAAATCCATCAAGCATGTCTTGAAGTTTGTTGGCTTCATGGGATCCATTTACGATGTAGCGGTCATTCTTTGCATCAAACTGAGTCTGCGCTCCCAACTCACAGCCGAAATACTTAGTTGGGTCTGTGGAATTGACAAAGAATTAAACCAATGCTTAGCATAGCAATCCATCCTTTTTACAACAGCAGCTACACCTAGTTTAATAATCAAATTTTGTTGTAACCAACAACTTACAAGTTGGTGGCCTATTCAGTGCCTTTGCAACATCAACCATGTTGACAATGACCGTCTTGATTCCATTCCCTTTGCCTTCCACCTAGTAGATGAAACAAAAACACACTTGTCATCTTTTTTGCTTATTCACTTCAGGGAAAATTGAATAGAACTGATTGGAGTTTAAATAAAGCAAAATAAAGCATTTATAAACAGTATTCTGTAAATACAGTTGCTTTGGCATGACCAGTACCTTGGCAATCAAACGGGGCATCTTGTAGCGGTAAAACTGGTCCGAAACATTGCGGTTGACGTTGACAGACATTTTGGGAGATCAGAAGCACTATCAGCAAGATAAAAAGATCTTGAGTGGGATTTTTTGGGTATCTTCTGCCTGGAGAAGAGGGGATGACATAAACAACTGCAAGTGTGCTCGGTCTCTGACATGAAAAAGATCTTGCCACAGTGGCCGCAAACTTCTTGCTCGTGGACTAAGTTTCCCCCGCTGGCGTTCCAACAGCTGCGCAACAGCTCTGAAAGGTGAAGCAGTACACTGCATTAGCTCACAATATACTGTACATCACATAGCCAACACTGTAAGGCTAATATGGCCCTCAAAATACCTTCATTTTGAAAACAGACAATATATTATAAAATATCTTTTGTAACATCCGATAAAGGCAAACAACCGCAATCATGGAGCAGATCTATTGAACAAGTATTCCACT
>JAZGTJ010016153.1:0-12889 GCA_036877575.1 Botia almorhae | reverse complement strand
ACTTATTCACTGTTGCCTCTTATTGTATTTGAAGTTGCTTCCTTATCCTCATTTGTAAGTCGCTTTGGATAAAAGCGTCAGCTAAATGACTAAATGTAAATATGTAACATTAATCTAGTGACACAGCCCCTATTCAGCCCCTTTGCAACAACACTTGAAAATTTGCTTTGGTGCCTCCTATTTCTCTTGAAATATATTGAGATGTTTCTACACCCTCACTGTAGTCCACTTGTGGTAAATTAAATTAACTGGACATGTCGTTTGAAAATGCACATACCTTCCTATTAAAGGCCTTACAGCTGACAATGCATATCTAAGCAAAAACCATGCCATGAGGTCAAAGAGACTCCCAGCAAAGCTCAGAGACAGGATTGTCGCAAGGCACAGATCTGGGGAAGGTTACAAAAACTTCTGCTGAACTTTTCCAACAGCTTTTGTCCAACTATATAATTCACTTTGGTATTAAACAAATGAAAGGACAAAGTAATTGAGGTTTTGTGAATTTTTATTATAACTTTAACTGGATTTGACATAACACTCATTTTTTTGTCTCCTCCTCCTTTGACAGGGTTTTAATAATTTCTTCCTTTTTAGCCTGCAGGCGCTCCTCACGGCGCTTACGGGCTTCCCTGGTCTTAGAGCGGCGAGCCTCAGCCTGGTCACTATAACAAAAAGAAAATACTGTCATCCTATCCACATTCTTCCAGACTTGCTAGTTTACACTTTTTAAACTATATTATATACAATTATATATATACAAATTAAATTTTAAAATAGTTGACAAATACAAAAGCAGTGGTTCTCAACCCTGTCCTGGAGCACTGCCCAGCACTGTACATTTTTAAATCTGAATCTGGTGTTACACAAGAAAAAAAAACATTCAAAATATGCAGTGCTGAGTGGTGCTTCAGGACAAGAAAAGCAGTGTCAGAAAACACAGAAACATAAAAGCAAGTCTTTAAAAATCTTCCATTATCTGCCATTTTGACTCACGACAGGAGCTTTTTGCGAGCCTTATCTGCCTTCAGTTTGTGGATGTGCTCCATGAGGATCCGCTTATTTTTGAACACGTTTCCCTTAGCTCTAAGATATAGGCTGTGGTACCTGAAAACATAAACCATAAAAATCAACAATGCTTCTTTCATTACAAAAAATCGTTTTTGTAACGTTTTTATTAACTTACATGTGCCTATCAATCTTCTTGGATTCCCTGTAACGACGCAGAAGACGACGCAGAATTCTCATGCGCCGCATCCAGCAAAGCTTCTCTGGCATTCGGGCATTAGCTGTACCCTTCCTCTTACCTGAAAGCAATTACCCAATGCAAAAAAAATTAAACTAAAAAACATGATTGACTGTCAACAAATCTGAAAAACAGCATTATCAGATTACTTTGTAAAAGTAATACATATTAAGTATTCATTTAAATTGTATTAATACAACATTGTATTGTATTGTATTATGTATTAATACATAAAATAAATAAATAATAAAGCAAAGGGTCAACATACCAATACCCATGTGACGACCCTTGCGACGTGCTAGTGTGTTCTTGCGGCAACGTGCACGGGAGTGAACGGTGACTGGTTTCTTAATAATCAGACCATCCTTCACCAATTTACGAATTTGCTGGCCTAAAAATAAAAATAGCCTGTGAAACATTTTTAAATCAGTCAAAATCTACTAAATATGCTGACAGATCCCATTTTACAAGTGATTATATCCAAAGTGATGCTGCATTCAAGGTATACATTTTCAGTATGTGTGTTGCCTGAGAGTCCAACTTTCAATCTTAGCATTGTTAGCGCCCTGCTGTACCAGCTGAGTTTTAGAAACAAATGTAATTTGTTATCACTGTAAGCTACATGCTGTATTTAATGTACCGAAGTGGGACAATTAAGCGCCATAGACGAGGGTCATTAAAATAACACTAAAGTATGTTCTTTTTTATTTTGGAACTAATTTTTTAGTTAGCATTTACTTTCACTGAACGCTGTAAAATGCATAAACAGGGAAAAGTGTAAAACCTCATTTCAACACACAAAGACAGAAAATTTTACAATTATGAGCCAAAGAAAGCAAATGTCTTACGAGAATTTGCATTGGCGATCTCATTAGTTTCATTGGGGTCAAGCCAGACTTTCTTCTTACCACAGCGCAAGACGCTGGATGCCAAGCGCTTCTGCAGCCTAAGCATGCTGAAATGATTAAAACAGCATTAAACTTTTTGATAATGTTCTTACACGAAGAACTAAATGTACACAAAAAATGTGTGTGGCAAGCAAACCCACCATCCTTATAAGGAATGTCAGAAAACCTTATGACATTGCTACGCACGCCCAACGCACACATAACACATTTACATTTACTCATTTAGCAGACGGTTTTATCCAAAGCGACTTACAAATAAGGACAAGAAAAAGCAATTTTACAACCCCCAGCGTGCACGCACACACAACACACCCACCCTCAACACACTTACGTACCCATGCACGCACACAGTCACTCGGCTGTTGCGGAAAAGCATGGTTTGATATCTTACAATAAGGTATTGTAAAAAGGTAATTTGGTATTGCAGTTTTATTTAAATACTTCTGTCTTATCATAATCAGTGTGAGTGAATCAGAATAATCACATTTCTGAATGAAGTGTGATATGAAGTAGAGTTTTGAAAGCCACTAATTTACAATACAGTAGTACATTTGATAAGACAATACATAGCATGTATTGTGTGCGTGTCTTGTAGTAAGTGAAAAACCTACTAACACACTTCATGATCGCCACAATAAACCTACTCAAAACATGATCATAATCGCCACCTTCCAGCACTTCTAAAGTTATATTCTCCCAAACGTGCAATAAACTGACCTCACATTTATGCATATTATGCATTTATTTTGTAAATTTTCCTCAAATCCTAATCTCCAAATCTTTTACTTAAAACATTAATCATTAACAATTATTTAGTTTTGTAATATAAAGTGTCATGTAAAAATTGAAATTCTAAGTTTCAATGCAGCTAGCTACTTTTTGAAAATAACTTAGTGTTACTATTTCAGAAGGGTAGCTTAACTGTAATTACTTATGAGTAGCTTGTCAAACTACAGTTTCAGAGTAGCTTCCCCAATACTGTGTTGTTGACATTTTTAGCATTTTTAGCTAAAATAGGCTTCATACTCAATATGGAAACCTAGAACAACTAAGCACATAGTTTGTTTTGAAAAACATTTTAATTAACAAGTTTTAGACACAGATCGGAATCTGTTGCACCTGTACACGCAAAAATCCACACAAGATCTGATTTTTTCATATCCTGTCTGAGATTGAAATCAGATACATATACAATATCCAGACATCCAACCTGCATCTAAACACACACATCCAATTCACCTTGGCTGTAACAGCATGTTTTTATGACAAATTGCATTGAACGTTGTCATTTCACATGTCCCAAACCTGGCTGCAATGCCAGAGCAAAATAAAGATCATTAAAGCCAAATAAAAGAAGGCTATAAGAGTATATGGAGTTGTAGGGTCACCAATGTGGAAAGCATTAAAGCTGTCTTTATGATGGCAGCATTATGAATGTCTAATTAATTGCTGTTGGGTGTACTTTTGCCGACTTTAGAACAAATGAGTTAGCAAAGGTCCATCCACAATTAAAGGGTCAATCATGGCACTCATATTTGTAAATGAGTGAAATCTTTGTGGCCAAGCGATAAATTGAAACGCACATAGGACAGTGGGCATAAGTGTAAACAGGTGGTACAAACCCCCCCCAAAAAAATTCAGATATGGACTTAAGATCAGATCTGAGCATTACGGCTTGCAGTGTAAACGCAGCCTCAGTTTTATTTTGTTGGTAAAATTTTCTTGCAGGAATAATACTTGAGTAACACTGTTGACAGTAAATAGACCTTTATCACGGCATACTTTATATGCAGAAGTGCTCATCGAAGCAGTGTATCGATTCTTCCGGTTTGACTAGCAAAACATGGGCAGCAGCACATCGAATGAAGCAACCTCCAAAACATTGTCAATTTGCACAAATTGTGTCTCTGCCAAGCTATTTCTATTCAGTCTGTGAAGTCTACAAAAAATAAATGCTTAGCAAGCCTACTCATGTCATGTTATCAATCGTTCATAATAAGAAAATGCCACTCGATGTTGAGGGCATAGCATCTCCATCAGCTTTCTCCATCTGTGCATCGGTCTCCACTTCAAAACTGAAATACCCGCGTAAATCCATGCACCTCTTATTTTTATACACGCACACACAACTATCATTCTCTAAACTGTGCATGCAATCTCAGGAGATTTCACTTGTCACGTGAGGAGAGTAATGACTGACAGGACGAGTGTCACCGATACATAGTTCGCGTGATTATGGAAGGCAAAATTATCTTTTAATGTCCCCCAGCGTTTTTCGTAATTGCATTTTTACTAGTTTTTTTGCACTTTTAAGCAAGCTCTCTAATTCAATTTGTACTAGTAACAAGTACAATTAGAAAGCTCTATAATTCATTTTGTTATTAGAGAGCTCTCTAATCATTCATTTAGAGAGCTCTTTAATCATTCATTTAGCTCTACAATTGCATTCTAACTAGTAACAACTGAATTACAGAGCTTTCTTATTCAGTACTTACTAGTGTCACAATACTGGAATTTCTAACTTCGATACGATACCTTGAAAAATATTGATATTCGATACCATTTTTAATACCACAGGGAAAAAACTGCCACAAGAGCTAACATGTACCATGGTATTTTTATTAACTAATGTTATCAAAGTTTAATAAATACTGTAACATGTCTTGCTTATTGTTCATTAATGTTGGTTAATACATTAACATTTATATGATAAACAGATTTTAATTTTGCATTCACATATATTCATTGATCAACGCACAAAAATACAGCGCTATAGTAAACACGGATGCGCAAAGGTGCATCACATGCAAAAACAAACCTCACTGGAATGACATGAGGACACTCATCAGCAACAATACTGGGCCATCTTGGTTAATATTTTAGTAATGTTAAAATGAGAGCAGTTACAAACCTCTCGAAACTCTTTATATAGGTCCGGGTGTCGGTCTTTCAGGTGCTTTGCTAAATTAGTGGCGTTAGCACCTTTTGCTAGCACTGCTTTGTAACAACGGTTGTGTATTGGCTTATTTTAGTCTTTTGCATTTCCGTGTTCATTTGCCTCAAATCAGAAATGGTTGCAGAAAGCACCTCTGCTGTGTTCTTTCTCAACCAAAGAGGTCGTGGCTCCGCACTCGCATCTTACTATCTAACGCTATTTAACCGGAGCGAATGAGAGACAGGCACCGCTGTCACGGGTGCTGTCTGTCAACTCGCTGCTAAAAATAAGGGAGAAAGTGAAAGCTTTAAAGCTAGACCGCTGCGTTTACATGGAATTTGTTTCAATCGGATTGAAATCAATCACACTGATGAATCCGAGCGCAGTGTTTTACATGAACGCTTAATAAAGTAATCGGGGTGATGTGCGTTTACATTTGATGTTTGATGTTTACATGACGCATAGAATCGGATTTGATCTTTTGACATGCGCACAGTACACAAATACACATTTCCCACCGTACCATACTAGCAGCCACTCTGTTGTCATCGTTTCTTTTTACATTTTTTTCAAAGCACAATTAACATTTAAAACACTGAGCAACATCGTGCTTTCATTGACCGTACAGTTTTGCGTCGCCATCTGACAACAACAGTCGTGCGCCATACGTCATTATGCGATTTGTACGTCATTGCACATTCCCAAAGCTTTCTAAATTCATTTTCAATCCGAGTGTTTACATGTCCTCTATCGAATTAGAAAAAGGTTTAAACCACCCCTTACAATCCGATTGAAATTTTGATCGGATCTGGCTAATTCAGTCCAATTGATGTGTTTACATGTGACTTTTTTAATCTGATTGTGCAGGAGTCCTATTACGATCGGATTATTAGCGTCCATGTAAACACAGCTACTGTATCGATATTTCGGGATACTTCGTACCGTTTCATATATTTCAGTATCGATATTTATTGAAATATCGATATTTTTGACAACACTATTACAGAGCTCTCACGTTTCCTTGAAATCCCACCTACGGTAAATTACAATTCAAAACAAAATAAAAGTTCCACGCGTGGGTCGATATTGTCCTGAAATATATTTACAGACTTACTTTGCAAGCATATTAATTGCATTCACATTACTCTGGTATTAAGATGACAACAAGGATTTTATTGAAAGACTATATTTAGAAATTATATTCAACAACCTTGGCATATTGTTAAATGTAAGAGCTAATAAAATACACAATTTCACTAAATATAATGAAACTAAGAGGACTGTAGTATGTATAAAAAATATGATATTCTGCATTGTGCATTCTTCTCTAAACCATTCTTTTAAATGTGTGTCTGGTCGTTTTATGAAATATCATCTTCCATAGACTGCTTTTACATGCCTTATACAGTGAAAGACTAAAACAGAAATATTCTGAGGAATTATTTACAAAGAAAATTAAAGAATAATATAAATAGGTTAGTTCTCTTCAATAATTCTCCAAATAAGTATAGAGTATATAATGTCAACTGATATTAATAAAGACAACAGGTCTTCATCGTGATTCAGATTTTGTTTTAGGTTTTCTCTATTGATTTATCAAATCACATCTTATTGGAACTGGTACTAGTGTAAATGGAATTACAGAGCTCAAAGCGTTTGTTTCGGAACCTGGTGCGTTTCCCCCTTGGTTTGGTTCGTTTAGGCATCTGTGAACACTCAGATCTGCACCAAAACAATAGGCGGTCTCGGCCGGATTGCAAATGAACTCTAGAGCGGTTCGCAATAAGTGTGAAAGCAATCCGACACAGACCAACGAACCATATTTAAATTTACATTTAAGCATTTGGCAGATGCTTTTATCCAAAGCGACTTACATTGCATTACACTATACATTGTTTCCGGAATATGTGCAATCCCTGGGATCGAACCCATGACCTTGGCGTTTTTAACGCCATGCTCTAACCACTGAGCTACAGGAAAGCTATTTCTTTATATAATAGCAGCATGCATGAATGCACATTTTCCACAAGGATACCCATAAAATTATTTTTTCATTACCATAAAAGGGTTTACTTAAATGAAAAATTGTTTACTTAACACATTTAAATAGTCGACACGCTGCAATTTAGAAAAGCAAATATACCTGTATATACTATACCTTTGAAATTATTTCACTATTACTAAGCAGTGTGCGTCATGGTTTTTTTGGCAACTTGTATGCTGAATCGTTTCTGAAGAAATACATTGCTTGATTTATTATTTGTTATTAATAAACAACCATTAAACCCTTTTTTCAAAGCACATCTTTTCCTAAAATGTCTTCTAATTATTCTTCCTCACAATAGGTGCATGGTAAGAATGTTGTCCCCCCTTTTTGATTCAATCAAGTTTTGATTTCTGCTCAAAATAATGAACTAATATAACAGCAGCTACCAAAAAAGTCGCAATAATCTCGCGAAGGTTCTGTCTGTCCATCCTGACGCATGGATGACAACTGAGCGGAATACGGGAGAATAAACAGATGCACTCTGACTAATTAAAGGAGCGTTTACCCGCACGTGAATTGTATTAAGCAAGGTTGGTGCGTTTGGAAACATTGCCTTGTGAATGCGAACCGAACCAAGATGAAATTGCAACATTGTAGCAACTCAACCCCAGGTTTCGGAACAATCGATTTAAATCGATTTAAAGGCGTGAAAACACCCTAATTCAATTCTTACTAGTAAAAATGCCTTTACGACGAGTACCACTGGGGACATTAAAAGATAGTTTGGCTTTCCATACGTAATTGCGAATTGAAAGTGACAGTTGAAAGCGAGCACGCATTCAAACGCGATTTTAATACCCCACATATTGTTAGTAGCACCCCGAAAATTACACACATAATTTACCCGACCAAATTTGTGAGAGAATGCAAAAGCATTGCAATACATTTTTCTTAATATAGCCTGACGGGTTGGGTGGAAATACATTTTGGTAGCCCGACAGGATGAAACAATAGCCGATTTTGTGAGCCCTGTAAACCATTCCTTTAATGTTTTTTATGGGTAACTGAGCTGACCAAGATTTTTCGGACACATAAAATAAGGTTTATCACAATAAACATTTATTTTTGAAGGATACGCCCGAACGACTTGATTATATATGCTAACTAAAGGTTTAACTAAAAATAATTTATATTTGATATACATACTGTAACATTACTGTACGTTCAGAAAACGTGGTTATGCTAAGTTGATGCAGCTTATAAAATATGAAAGAAAGTCACTTGACCCGAGCCATGTTAAACTGAATATTTGTAGTAATAAACAGTGTACTAATGTTGGTAAATGTCAGTATGCGATGTTTATTTAAACAGAGTGCGAGACAGCGAGGAGATTGTGACTTTACGGCCTGCATATTTCACACAACACTGTTGTAAAACTCGTTAAAACAAGCGGACAACCTCAACTTAGCATACATCCTTACGTTTAACATGTTGTCAGAGCATTGGAGGAAAATATTATATTTTAACAACTTCAACCATTTTTGTACGAGCTGATTTCAATCTCTTACCTCATTCTGTCGGACCGCTGAGAAAAAAGAGCGTGTAAGTCGAACGCTGGAGTATACCATAATAAAGGATGTGTACATTTGGCAAATAATTAGCGTTCGTACTTTCTCTAAAAATTGTTGTACAAAGAACTATGAACAAACGTTAATAGTATGTGATATGTGTTACTTTAGAGTTAATACCACACACCCCTGTAAAAGCCAACATTGCCGTTTGTTAAAGAGAAGTAAGAGGCAATATCGCCCCTCCCCCCCCCCCCGTTAAAATTGAAATCGTACCTTCCAAACGAAAAAGTGCATTATGGGCAGTGACTTGACGCGTGTGTGCGTGCGTGTAAATAATGTCAATTATTGTGTAAATAATGTCTAAAACTTATTAATGATTAATGAGTTTATTATTTTATGATGATTTTATGTTTAAAAGTACAATGTTTAATACAGGCCTATAAGAAACATCAATATGCTCAAGATACTCTTTTATTTTTATTTTCAGATAATTCATATTCAAATATTAAATTATATACAACAATCACATCTTACAACTGTCAGTCTCTCACCTCTTTCCTCCATTTCATAAATGTTAAAACTTAAAAATGCTTATTAGTGATTGCATAACTGACACTTGATCTCCACATTGTGGCATGGTAGATATAGTACCCTTCCCACACTGTAACAATTACTGAAGTACTGAGTCATTCTTAAAGATAAAGTGTGTATTTATTGCATTTTAATAATGTAAGTTACAATGTAAGTTAATTACTTTTAAAATTGTGATATAATAAAGTATTTTAGGAAGCTATTGATATAGTTAGTGACCTGAACAAACTACTAAATTTCAATACATTTAAAGGAAAACTCCATCACAGAAAGAAAATCTCTCATAATTGCCAAAATATGAATGTTTTGAGCTCCACGACAATACACTCTAAAAACTGCTGGGTTAAAAAAAAAACAAATTTTTCCCCACCACTGAGTCACTATTTGACAGAACATGCAGAACGTGGCTCCACCCAGGTGCTGGGTTTTACCATTTAAAACAGATTTACATTTATTAATAATAATAAACATTAAAAAAATGTGTGGTAATGATGTTTCGAAACAGAGAGAAGGGTTTGCCAGTGTCTAATTGCTCATGAGATACAAAGGCGCAGGCGATGATCATTACAGATTCCCAGAGATCATTACAGATTTAACCAGAGACATGGAAACAAAACAAGCTTATATTAGCATGGAGGCCACTTGCATGTAATGTTCTATAAGTTATACATAAAGATAAATGTTAGTGTTCAGTTCCAGTCAGGCTAACGATTACAGCATAAACATGTTTAAATGAATTGCATGGTTAAAAAGAAAAATGTAAGAGAATGGGTTTGTCACTTCATTATAAATCACTGTTGAATAAATCATTGTCATTTTATATCAATTTTATATTAAATACATTTTGAAACTGTATCCACCTTGTAGTGGCATGGGGTATATACATTCACTAACTCACAAAACCCATAATTCTCCAGTTTCCTATGATTTTTTAAAAATGCTTTGCTAATTTGATGCATGTTAGATATTGTTACAGAGAAGACTCTTGTTCCACCTCCTCCATGTCACCAGAGGGAACCATCACCTGAATATTAACTTTTAATTCAGGACTACATTTCCCACAAACTCCATACCTGGGACTGATTATCTTCCACCTGATCCTTATCAATCACTCTATTTAAACCCACTTCACTCATTGCGAAGTCTTGTTTTGCCCCAGCAACATTACCAAGCGTTTTTCTATTGTGTTGGATTACTCTGTGTATGACCTAGCTTTGTTACCGGTGTCTTGATTGTTTGTCACCTGCCTTGATTACCACTTGGATTACGATTCAGATTGTTTGCTGCCTGCCCTAGTAACTAGTGAAACTAGTGAAGTAGGAACTAGTGAAAACCCTACAAGGAATTAATCTCCTTCGATTTCAATGGCAGCTTCTCCTCAGACACCCAACCGAGGACTCGTAGTTCCATCTTCCGTGAATCCAAGACTCTCTTTCCCTGAAAAGTATGATGGTAATCCCTCTAAATGTAAGGGTTTCATGTTACAATGCTTGCTATTCATTAACCAGCAGGCAGCTCCATTTTTTTTCTGTAGTTAACCTCTTTATTAAAATGTAGTTGAGCTTATTATTATGGGTTACATTGCCTCAACAGTCTAAATATTTTGACATGTCTACCGAAGAATGTCAAAGTTAGCTGGCCCGAGGCTAAACATACCCAGAAGCTATTCCACCTTAGATTTTCTACTCTAATTGTTATCCTGAACTCAACTGAGTAGTTTCTAGACACTGACCCTTATTGTAACAAACAAAATGTCTGTTTTAATTGGATTCTCATGCTCCATACACATCTGTACTTATCCTGTACAACATCACTGTCAATACATTTCAAGTTTGTTTATATATACACTGTTTCATATTGATACACTCTTCAAATAACCTGCACTCCTGACACTTTGAAACACAAAGTACATTACACAGTACATGAATGAACATACAACTCTATTTCAAGTTCCCTAAAGCACTTAAGTACTCCCCTTACTACCATTATCATAAGTGCATATTGCACCCTGGTTACTCTGCCACATGGCCAGTGGCACAATTAACAATAACAATTAACATTTAAACAGAGAATGCACGTTCTTCCACAGAACATACTTTTTATTTACAAGGGAACATGTAGAAAAGTACAACAGAAATAAAAATAAACAATAATAAAAATGATAACAATAGTATTAATCACATAAATTTGAGGGTGGAGGGTGTGAATGGTACTCAGAGCTCAGGGTGAGGAAGATAATAAATGCCAGTAATAATAGATAAAGTTGTATGGTTGAGGGTGGCTTCAGACAAAGAGGGTCAGCTTATTTATGATTGTTGGTAGTTTGAGATTTAACCAAAAGGGTTGTAATTCTGATGGTGGCTTCAGACGAAAAGTGGTGAGTGGATTCATGATTGTTGGAAGTTTATAAGAGATAACCAAGAGGAGTGTAATTCTGATCAATTTTTTGTAATTAAAGTAAACTGGTTATCCATGGACATGTACTCTATTAGTAGGTTTTTCCAAGATGCAATATGTATAGTATTCCTTGACTTCCAGTTCATGAGGATAGTTTTCTTGGTGATAGTTAGAGCCACTAAGAGCAACTGAGTGTTTGTATTATTTAAGATGGTTAGTGATATGTCGCCTAGTAGACAGAGAGAGGGAAACAGTGGGATGTGACATCACAGAAGGTTTGATAGTGAGCCAGTTATGTTTTCCCAAAATGTTTTAACTGAGGTGCAATGCCAAATGGCGTGAAAATAGGTGTCTGGAGTGTTTTGTGTACAATGAGTGCATATTTCTGAAGTAAAACCCATTTTGAATAGTTTGCGTCCAGTTAGATGACATCTATGAAGTACTTTATACTGTATAAGTTGCAGGTTGACATTTTTTGTCATGAAGTAGATATTTTTGCAGATTTGTGTCCAGAAAGCAGCATCGGAAGTAATAGATAAGTCTGATTCCCATTTTGCGTTTGGTAGGCTCAATGTGTTGTCTGATTTTGATATTAACCTGTATAATTTGGAGAGTAGTTTTTTTTAAGGAAGATATATTAATTAGCTCTGAGATTGGAGGTGAAAGGTCTAGATTAGTTGTACGAATGTCAATTTTTGATTGAATTTATGATTTGATTTGTTAATATTCCAAGAAACAATTACTCCCAATACCGTATTTCTGGACCAAGTGGGAAAATAGTGCCAGGTTATTATTAAAAAAGATATGCTGAAGTTGTGTGATGCCCTTTTCTGCCCATGTGCGTAATTTAAGTGGCTTCTTGTTAACTATAAAATCTGGGTTATTCCAAATCGGGGTGAATTTAGATGGTGCAAGCGGGAAGTTTGTTATTTGGTGAAATTTTCACCAGGCTGTCAGAGTTGCAGCTATTGTTGGCATTTTAAAACAATAATGTTTTGTGATTGTCCGGTTAAGGAAGGGTAATTCTGWAGTGTTAATGTCCTTACAAATTGTTTGTTCAACATCTAGCCATGTGTTTTCTGAAGGTTTAGGGTGGATCCATTTATGTATATATTGGAGCTGGTTGGCCAAAAAGTAATGATAAAAATGTGGTACTTCCAGTCCTCCTTGTGTTTTTGATTTCTGTAAAGTAGTGAGTTTGATTCTTGGGGTCTTGTTTTTCCAGTAAAATTTGGTAATGATTGAATCTAGTGATTT
>JAZGTJ010016151.1:0-12890 GCA_036877575.1 Botia almorhae | reverse complement strand
TGTTTTTTGGATACAATCCGGGTTAGCACCCGGACATCCCTTTCAGACAGCTTCCTCTTGCGTCCACAGTTACTCCTGTTGGATGTGGTTCGTCCTTCTTGGCTGTATGCTGACATTACCCTGGATACCGTGGCTCTTGATACATCACAAAGCCTTGCTGTCTTAGTCACAGATGCACCAGCGAGACGTGCACCAACAATTTGTCCTCTTTTGAATTTTGATATGTCACCCATAATGTTGTGTGCAATGCAATATTTTAAGCAAAACTGTGCTATTACTCTGCTAATTAAACCTTCACACTCCGCTCTTACTGGTGGAATGTGTAATCAATGAAGATTGGCCACCAGGCTGGTCAAATGTAGCCATGAAACCTCCAACACCAAATTGGCCAGTGTTTCAGTTTCATTGTTCAACCCCTGTATGTCTACCATGTAAAAAAACACAAACACATTGAGAAAGAGTAACAGCTGTGAAGGATTTCACAAATGCTAAGGGGAGCCTTTTAATCAGTGTTATTAATTCTTACATTTTTTCAGAGGTTCACCTTGCAGCATGCAAGCAAAACATTAACAGCAAGCTTTTGTTGTGCTTTCATACTGATAGTGTTCTTGCTGTGTAACAGAACTGTGGCTCTATACAGAAGAGAGATTTCTGACTGATAACAGTGATTAATTTTTTAAACCCTTTAGCTTTTAAGAACAATGTGTATAATCTTGAAACTTGATCAGCATACAATTAAGTTTAGGATTAAATTTACATCTAAACAGTAATTAATTACTTTACAGAGAACCCAACCCCCAAAGTGCCCACTGGAAGCAATCATATTGACTTAATAGAAAAGAGAGCTTGACAGACATCTTTTCAGCAGTAGTTCATCACTCTAATAATGTTGGTTGTTTAATAAAGCCTACAATGCAAAAGATCATGTTGATATATGGGTTAGATTATATTTCTGCACAGAGCGTGTGCTGTGCCTTTATGGCTACTATGATCACACACTTGAACACATATTACATGCATCAACAACTGTCCAGAAACTCTTGGTAACTGTGATAACTTAAAGCAGAAGGTCCAAAGTGAAATGTCTGTTATCAAACCTCCCCCGTGAACCATGTCAATAAAAGAAAGCAAGCATTTAGTGAAATATAGATTATTAAACAGGTTTTTGGCTTAGATATGTGGAGATGATACTTAAAAATGATAATTTTTAACAGAACAGAGCAGAACAGATAATTTTTAACTCATAAACAGAACAGAGCAAGAGGACACAAGCTGGACACAGACCGATAACCCAGACAAGTTTATTATGTCACCTGTAGTTGCCATGATGGTGTGTTTGTAGATCTCATAATTTAACTGTTTTTTGCAGACTCACTGTAGTGAGTCTAAACTAACTTGTTTAACCTCAGAGTTTATTTAGATTGTGAATATGCATGATTTTTAATTATCATGCATAAAATGTACCTTCTAAGTTCTAACTGTGAATTCACTACTGGTAGATACTACATTTGGAAAGAACAAAGAACATTTATTAAGAGCCATTGGGCCTGCATGTGTTAGCCAGCTATCATGAATATGCATTTGCCAATCAATCATTTTGCATGTCTAGATTTGCTGACACATCAATGAAGCGTTGGGGTTTGGAGAGTGGGTGTGTAGTATAAAAAAGATGGTTATATTTAATGGATAAATCTGGTTATCATATTATTATTTTGTGATTGTCAAGTATGTGAAGACACTGATTCACTGATGAGGAATAAACTGGTTTGGTTCTTTCTGTTCTGAGTCATCAATAGAGTTATCCAACATGTGTAACTTCTCTAGACAGGGATGCTCTCCGCATTAAGATGCCTTTTGTGGTTTCCTCTTTCATTCCATAACCACAATAACATGACATCTGTAATTGAGATGAATCTGGCATCTATTAAATATCACATGACCGCACACTGTATGTCCAATTTATAATAAGATAGAATTCATTTAATGATAAGACAGAAGATAACAGAGATAAAAGGGCCACAAAACTAGAATGAATATTTCATAAGGCATGTACATAAAAACACACACAGACACACACAATGAGGCAGAGAGACATCTTTTCGGGGTTCTGTCAGAGGAAACACAGAAGATCCAAATGCAATGGGATGGGATGATAGGAACCGGCGAAGAGCAGGTAAGTCCGGCGGTGGCTGGAATGGTGACGACTGAGTCCAGGACGGAGAGGAATTCCACCGGGCAGGCAGGACGATGGGGAAGCAGATGCTGGAACGAAACAAACACAGCACGAGACACGGCCTGAAGCAGGACAAGACAAGACTGGCACAAAAACAGAGACTGCAAGGATGCTACACATAAACTACGAACTAGACTAACTTCTTGACTAAATATTAACTCCAACTTGACTTAACTTGACTTAACTTGACTCAACTGGACAAGACTAGACTAGACAAGGAATATTGCCATAAAGGATTGGACTGGACAGCATCCAACACAATCTGACGACGAGGGGAAGACACGAGGGAAATATAAAGATGAGAAAATGAGCGCGTGAACAGGTGTTGGTGATGACGGGGATGAGAAACAGATGAGATGAGATTACATTGAATGAGACAGCAGGGCAGACAAGGACAATGGAGCACATGGCAAGCTGTCAAGTAACCGCATGCTCAAACACAAAACAATACAACCTGGGTCAATCAGATTGAAGTCCTGACACCTGTCCCTGAAATGTTTCATTCGCTCACAGATCATTAGGCTTGAGAAAACCCTGGCCATGTTGAGAATGTGATAAATCCGTTACCAGCTCAACACCACAAACCACAAGTTTGTGCCTCATTATGCCTCATTATGACAACATCATCTGTGTACGTGTTTATGATGTGTCTTTAGTTCTCTTGTGTTTGCTGACGTGTGTGACCCTGACATGTGAAACGCTATATGTTGCCCATTCTCAGAGAACTGTTTATGCCTAGAAATTTCAATGTTTTTTTGTACAATGTACAATGTTAAAACAGTAAATTTTATGACAACTATATGAATAAAGTCAAAATATTTTGAGAATACTCATAATGGATTATTAACAGGTTTACTATAAGGTTTCACTTATTAAAGATGCAATCTGTAACGTTTTTGTTGGCTAAAAATAAACAACAAACAGCTTTTGAGAAAGTACATAACAGATCAGTGTTTAAAACTGTTTCCTTGCCTTACCCTGATTTACAACAGTACGTTTATAATATTTATTTATAATTTGAGCTCCCAGGATGTGTCAGATTGGCTTCTTTCACAAAATACATAAAGGAAAGTACATAAAGTAAAATGCAATTTTATGTATATCAAACAGAGATGGATTCCAGTTTTAACATTAGTTAATGCATTAACTAACATGAACTAACAAATAATATGTCAGTAAATTCAAGTAATCATGTTAGTTATTTGATTAAATATCAGGCTTTCTTATTTTGATTTACTGATAAACAGTGTGAACAAACACACTGATTATTTTTAACTACATGTTTTTTTTATTTTTCAGATTTAAAACTTAATATTTTAAAACTTAATCTTTGAGACTACAATGGCATTTTTAACCATTTTTAAAAAATGGTTGCTCTGATTTAAACAAAAGAACACCCTATATCACTAAGATATAATTTACTAAAATAATTATTTAAGTTTAAATGTAAAAATTATTTAAGTAAAAATTTAAAGTTTGCTTGAGCCAAAGATTGGTGTTTATAAATGAATATGTGATGAAGCTGATGGATCCAGCAGCCCCTGCAGAGGTTCATGGATTAATATGAAACATAAACTGAGGTCCTAAGTTCAAACCTCATTAAACTGTTGGTGAGGAGTGAAACCAGTGAAGTCACTTTTGCTCCATGAACCCAAACCACAATAAGACAAACTCAAACTCAAACTCAAAACATCCACTAACATCCAGACTCTTCAATCCCTCCTCAACCATGCTGAGAGACAGAGAGAATGGAGAAGACATATAAAAATATATGAAACATTTTAAAGATTACATGCAATGTATAATGTGAAAATGAGAAGTGAAATGGGGAAAGGCTAAAAAAAGCAAAAGCAAAGTATTAAATTAGGGATAAGATGTTTACATTTTCCAAAGAAAAAGTGAATGGTTCTTGTCCATGCCAAAAACACCACAATTCAATTTTATTTATATAGCGCTTTTTACAGTTACATTGCTTCAAAGCAGCTTTACATAAAAAACAAATAATAATAATAAAACACAAAACAAATGTCAGACACAACAATATATGTAAGATGTATAAGACTAATTAGGTGTACTAAATTTATAGTATGTTTATTTATAAAGGGTTGACTGAACTGATAAAATCCACAAAATTATTGAGCAAGATATGCATTCTAGCTTACATAGGGTGTCAGGTACGCACAACCCAATGGCAGACAGCAATTCAACACAAAAGGCTTTTATTAAAAATAAACAGAACTCAAAGCTTCCACAAGGGGGCGAGAACGAGAAACAAAAGGTAGTATACAATACAAAATATAAATAAACGAATATAAACTTAAAGCGCCAATTCACACAGAAAGAGAAAAAAAATCACAACCAAAGTAATCAAAATAAACCGGCGGAAATTACTTTAACTAAACAATGAACAGAAAACATGGACGAGAACAAACCCACGAGGAACACGAAACAACCAACGAATAGACCTACGGTCAAGGGGCAAACTGACAGGACTCGGGAACGGACTATGACAGTTCAAAAACACAGAGAGAATGAAAAAGGACAGCAAACCAGCACAGGACAGCAGACATGAGGGCATTAAATACAACAGGAAACAATGACAAACAGGTGCGCAACATCACACAAACGAGGAAACAAGGGGGTGGTGTAATGACGCGGGACTGAAGAGTATATGGCAGATATAAACAAAGCCAAAGCCATGTGTCTCCACATAGTACGAACACCCAGAGCGCGGGTCTAGACTCCGACTCTCAGAACGGGCCCGCGAACAGACAGGACGAGTCGGAATCCAGCCCCACGCTCTAACACAGACTGTGTCAGGATCCTGGCAAAAACGCGATCTCCACGATCTTGACAGGAAGTTCTTGACAGGAAGCGATCTTGACAGGAAGCCAGGACCCTCACATAGGGATGGCATATAATAGTTCTTATGGGACAGGGGGTATAAGGGATTTGCAATAGTACCATGAACTACACACAACATTCAAAAGTGGAATACATACATAAAATATATACAATAAAAATGTTACATAAAATATATTAAAAAAACAAAATATATACAATAAACATGTTAGAAGTTTACAATTTACAAAACCCTAAGCAGGGTTACCCTAAGTTAGACGTCAGCAGTCTCCCAGCAAACAAGCCAACAGGGCGACAGTGGCAAGGAACCAAAACTCTATTGATGTATAGATGGAGAAAAACCTTGGGAGAAGCCAGGCTCAACCAGAAGGGTAAGTTCTCTTCTGGCATATTAAAGCTGCAATTTGTAACTGTCTTGGATACGAACAGGGTTGATTATAATGATTTATAGTTATTTATTGATGAAAAAATTGATGGTTCCAATTATATTTGATAATATGACGGTCACGTCACAGAAATCTTGCCAACAGAAACAGTGAGGCATAGTGTTACTAATTGCAGCCATAACACCACACTGCTGTGACTAAGCAGGGAACAAATTATAGAAACTAACTAAGCTAAAAGTAGGCATGCATATAACGGTAGGTTTACTAAGGAAGTCTATCAAATGCTGATGCTCTCATGGTCTCAGGGGTCATTCACTTCAGTCCCCCACCATCTGGTCTCAGAGCTTGGATCCAGCTGACTACAGATTTTTTATGATTAACCATACCTGACAAATGCCACTTTCACTTAGATCCATGGCATTGTGGCAGTGTATTTTGCAGAAGCAAACACCACTCACCTTTTAATGAGAAAATTTTCATTTATTCTAAACAGTGTGTTCCATACCTTTTCTTGCATTTACAACTGAACAGAAAGACCACATCATGGCACATTCCCCACCACAATTCAAGAGATTAAAGCCTGGTTTACTCACCCACAGGAACTGCAGCATTGAAGATGAAGTCAAAGTGGCTTATTAAAATTACATTGTGGTATCTTTGAGATCAAAGCCGCAGTCCTGACATGTTACAGAAATCCTGACAGCTGCATCAAAGCTGTTCTGGAAGAAAATCAGACAGATTGTTTTCCGATTTATAAGAGCTGAAGTGTGAACTTGATACTCCTGAAGGCGCATGACAGCGAGTGTGTGGCAAAATTGTAAATGTCAGTAGCCATAACATTTAACTGACGGTGAGGTGTGTTATCTGTATTGAAGAATCAGGGAGATTTGGATCCATTTGCAGCACAGTTTAATGATAGGGTCGACAGGCAGAAATCACAACAGTTAACAGCCACAACGTAGATAATCTGATCGAAGTCAAATAACAAGCGAGGGTCGAGACAGGCAGTCTCTGCGAGCTGGAGCCTCTGCGAGCGTATGTGAAGAGGCAAACGGCATCGGGTTCTACCGTGGATTTGTCTACCTTGAATTGTTTGTCTCCTGACCACGTGTAGTAGATGTGTGTGAGCTCTTTCCCAAACCTCCTCGCTTCTCTGGAGCCAATCTGTGACGGAGGAAAGTTCTGAGGGTTCGCCGGACCAGGCAAACAACAATGGTTGAAATCCCTGTACACACTTTAAGGGGGTTAGACGCGTTGGTGGTTTTACCAGGGAACTTTGGGCGTACTTAACCCACAATAGATATCTGCTCCAATCCTCCTGATGTCTCTGGCAATATGATCTTAGAAATCTAGTGACCTCTTGATGGAGGTTCTGTTTGACCATTGGATTATGGATGATAACTCGAGGTGAGGCTAATGTTTACTCCTAGAGCCTTGAAAAAGGCAGACCAGACCCTAGAGGTAAATTGTGGACCTCTGTCAGATACAATATCTTCCGGGATGCCGTATGTGACGATGTCATGAGTTATCTTACATTTTGGATATATTCCCTGTGTTTTGTTTGGTTTATTTTGAGTTTATACTACTTGTATGAATGTTTTTTTTTTTGTTGTGTAAATATAATCTTGGGGTTTATTTTCTTGTCTAAGGTGCACATTAGGTCAAGAAAAAGGAAACACCAAGAGGTTTTCTTTCTAGTATTCTTCCTTTATTTAAAGTTTGCCAACTTCATTTACTTACCTATTTCTTTGGGTTTATGGCTGCAGCATGGTTCCAGGGGTGGGGGTTTAAGAAGAAGTGCGGCCTTTCTGTTTCCCATTTTATACCCACATATGGAATTCTGGGTAGTGTAGGCATAGTCCACTGCATAATCCGTAAGGGGGGTAATTGTTTATTGTGTTTATTTGGAGTGTATGTAAAATGTATTGTATTGTTACATCGTTTGTATTTATCTAAATGTTTATGTCAATTTATTTTGAATTTTATATTTAAGTATTATTTAGATGTTTATGTGTGTTTATGATTTTTCTTTTTCTTGTTTGTCCTGTGTTTAGAATGGTTTGACCCTTGGGTATAAAATGGCTTACTTTGCCTTTTCAGAAGGAGTTGTGGTTGGGGACTTTAGTGCTGTTATTGTAAATTTTGAGTCAAACTTTATTTAGATTGCAAGCCAGTGTCTTCCTGCCTTTCTTCTGGCCATGTCCCCACACCGTAAAATCTGAACACTTTGTTGCAAAGTATTTATGCGGTTTCAAATGAGGTGGGGAGTTTGTGTAGTGGAATGAGTCTACAAGCCTTAGAGAATTGATCTACAATTGTTAGTATGGTAGTGTTACCCTGAGAAGGAGGAAGATCAGTAATGAAGTCTATTGCAATGTGAGATCAAGGGTGTTGGGGGGTGGATAGAGGCTGAAGTAAACCGGCTGGGCACTGTTTGGGACTCTTAGAGCATACAGAGCACTGCTTAATATATTTAATAACGTCTGAGGGCACCAGTAACAATTTCTAAAAAGTTTGATTGTGGCAGTAATTCCAGGGTGACCTGAGCTCATGGACTAGAGCATTGAGACGTTTATGAAGGCATTCTGGGACGAAGGTTAAAATGTGCGGACAGTTAGCAGGAGGAGGGATTTGGCTGTTGGCTGTGTCAATCTCAGTGGATATATCCCAAATTACTAGTGCTACCAGAAGTCTGTTGGGGATGATAAATTCTTCACTTGTAGGAATGAGGAGTTCTTCAGTCTGGCGGGATAAGGAATTTGCTTTGACATTCTTAGTGACTGGGCGGTAGGTGACAGTGAATTGGAACCTAGTGAAAAACAATGCCCAACGACCTTGACATGGGTTCAGTCTTTTAGCGTTACATAGATATTCAAGATTCTTGTGATCTGTGAGAATGATAAACGGATGCGTAGCTCCCTCAAGCCAATGTCTCCATTCTTTTAAAGCTAATTTTATTGCTAATAATTCTTGACTCCCTACATCATAGTTGTGTTCGGCTGGAGATGTCGGCTTATGTGAGAAGCGCACGGGTGTAATCTAGGAGAATCACCATGGTGTTGGGAAAGGATGGTGCCTACTCCCGTGTTGGAGGCGTCAACTTCGACTACAAATTGTAATTCTGGATCAGGGTGTTTAAGAATGGGAGCTGAGGTGAAACGATTCTTTAACTCTTGAAAAGCTTCACTGGCCTGCGGTGACCATTTTAATTTGCCGTTACTTTGTTTGGTCAGAGAGGTGATGCCACAGTACTAAAACCTGAAGAAGCGCCTATAAAAATTGGCAAAACCTAGGAATCTTTGGCAACTCCTTCACTGTTTTGGGTTGTGGCCATTTAGCAACCGAATCGACCTATACATCATAGCTACTCCCTCGCTACTAATTATGTATCCTAAGAAAGATGTGCTAGAGCAATGAAATTCACATTTCTCCAATTTAGCGTATAGTTGATACTCGAGTAGTCGTTTAAACACAGATTTAACATGTTCAATGTGTAAAGGACCACCCATTGGTCCAATGACGGAATCCAATGGTGTGGGTGAAGGTATCTCACATGTTCTGTCTTTTCTTGGCACCTTCATAGAATTGGCCCCGTTGCTCATTTTAATCTGACTCCAATTTAGATTATAATAGTTTCAATTTGTTATTGACCATAATTATGTTCCTGATTAAGGCCTAATTTAATAAAATATTATTCAAGGTGTTATATATAAGTTTCTGTATCACGTGATAGATATAGTTTGAAAGAAATGAGGCATTAATCCTCCTTGTGATGGGACATTTCCCATTTTCACTCATGTTGAGGCTTCTCCAGTCAAGCATAAGCTAAGGCATTCCCCATTTGAACACAAGTTTTCAGTTTGAACTAGATCTTAAACACATATGTAACATATTTTAACTGACACATTTGCAATAATCAAATTAACAATTTATTTTGCCAGGCAGGTTACACTTAAATCAATCAATTTACAATAATCACAAGTTGTGATTCAAAGTGCAATAATAAAAGTGGTCAAACATAGGAAATACAAAAACAGAAGTAACGGAGTTCAAATCATACCTGGCAACGATGACACACGGCTATGGTGTGGGAAGTTCTGGTTACAGATGCTTCCCTGGTTATGTGGACACACCGCAATGGTGTGGGAAGTTCTGATTACAGAAGGCTTCCCCGAGTCTTTTGCCTAGCCTACTTATATACACAGATAAGACAAAGAGTCATAAAATCTACAGCCAGTTTGGTTTGGTATGTTCTCGTGACCTGAAGGGGCACCCCGCTGGGATAGATCGCACTACAAAGTTTAGATCTCATGGAAAGGACACACCCATGACTAGAGTGTAGATTATTTTCCAAGTTTAACACCCTTAAAATGGTACATCCTACAATAATAGAAATTAGATCTTTGTACCAATCACACCATAACCTTTAAAATGATACCAAACATGGAAATGATAAGTCAATGGCATCACATTGTGTTACATATATATATATATATATATATATATATATAAATATACAGTAGGCTCTATTGATCTGAGCCCAGAGGGAAGGAGGGGGTAAGAGGTAGGGGAAAAGATGGGTGTGGATTTTACATTATTCGTGCCCCATGGGGGAAAACAAGGCACAATGGCCTGAGATAAAACACCTCATGGTGTTTTATTGCTTTCTATACACAAACCAGAGTTTCTCCCTAGACCAGCTGCCTTACAAATGTGTTCTTCAATAGAATTCAAATAGATTAGAATGTCATCAATATAAATAATCACCCATTTCTCCAGCATGTCCCTGAAGACGTCATTCATGAAAGATTGAAACACTAAGGGGCTGTTGGCAAGACCAAAAGGCATCACTAAATATTCATAATGGCCTGAGGTGGTGGAAAAGGCAGTTTTCCACTCATCTCCTTCACAAATTCGTTTGGTATATACTTTGGCTTGCCCAAGCTGTTCTAAAGCAACTGGAACCAGGGGTAATGGGTATCTAAATTTTACTGTTACTTCGTTTAAGGCATGGTAATTAATACATAGTCTAAGACCTCAGTCCATTTTTTTCACAAAGAGAAAACCAGCTGAGGCTGGAGAGCTAGAGGGTCAGATGAAGCCTTTCTCGAGTTCTTCATTAATGTAATTCTTTATAGCCTCAGACTCGGGATGTGACAATGGGAAAATGCGTCCCTTAGGGGGATTAGATCAATTGCACAATCAACTAAACGATGTGGGAGAAGTTAAGACGCTTTTTTCTTGCTAAATACCTCCATTAAATCATGGTATACTTTAGGAACCTGTTGATCAGAGACTACAGGGATCTGGGGACTATTTGGACGATTTATATTCTGAATGCAGTTATGTACAGGCAGAGCCCCATCGTTGAAGTTCCCCCTCTCTCCAGAAGATTACGGGTTAGTGTTTCTGGAGCCATGGGAGACCTAGAATGATAAGATGGTGAGGTAAAGGTATGACGTAGAACTGGATACTCTTACTGTGAAGAACACCAACTGACAGCTTAAGATACACAGTTAACTGAGTTGATCCGTTCTTTCCTAGGGGTGTCCGTCTAGTGCCTCCACTGTTAGAGAGCAATCAGAGAGAGATAATGGGATATGATATTTTTGGACAAATTCGTAGGAGATAAAATTCCCAGCTGCCCCAGAGTCAATTAAAGCACTGGTTGCCAGGGTCTGGTCTGCTATGGATAGGGTGACAGGTAAAGTAATATTAGTGTTAGGGTTTAAGGGAGCTGTTGTTGCACTCACCAAGCGCCGATCTGGGTTCGGACGAACAGGGCAAGATGACTTGAGGTGACCTGATTTTTCACAGTACAGACAGAAATGCTGTTGGATATGATGGTTTCGTTCTTCCTGGGTTAGGTGAATGTATCCTAGCTGCACTGTGATGAACCTGCGAAGAGTGGAAGCTGAGACTGTACACTGGGTTTATTAGAACAGAGTAGATTATCCATCTGAATGGTCAGGTCTATAAACTCTCCCAGGTTCCTGCCTTCATCTCGACATGTGAGTTCAGACTGGAGATCTGGATTTAGTCCCCTGTGAAACAGAACTTTTAATGTATCTTCGACCCAGTTAGTTTGTGCTGCAAGGGTTCGAAACGAGAGGGCGTATTCAGACGCAGGAAGTCTTCCATGGGTGAGTACTAAGAATTGTTCCCCAGGACTCCTATCTCCAGCAGGATGTTCGAAAACCTCTAGAAAACATTGCAGGAAAATTTCAAAGGTGGGGAAAGGCTGGAGCCATCCAGCCTCCAAACCGTTGCCCAGTCTAAGGTTTTTCCGGACAACAGAGAGCAAACAAACGCAATCCTACTAACATCAGTGGAATAGAGAGAGGGTTGTTGATTCACAAATAATGAGCATTGCAACAAAAACCCTTTGCATTTTGCAGGGGAACCATCAAATTTCTCAGAAAACTCTAGGCGTGGGCTTTCCGGACCTGGAGCGTTCGTAGGTGTGGGCAATGGCGATGTGCTTGAGGAAGAGGTTGGGTCCTGTGGAAAAAGACGTGCTCCTTGAAACACCTTCACAAGTTCCTCAGTTAACGTTGTGAGAAAAGAGAGCGGTTGTTGGTGATGTTGTGATGCTTGCAGAGTGAGGTCTGACAACATTTTCAGAAGTGCTGCTGGATCCTGTAGTGGTGAAGTCTTCTGTATTAAAGAATCAGGGAGATTCGGATCCACCTGCAGCACAGTTTAATGACAGGGTCGACAAACAAAAATCACAACAGTTAACAGGCACAACGTAGATAATCTGATTGAAGTCAAGTAACAAGTGAGGGTCGAGACAGGCAGCAAACAATTATAAATGTTAGAACAGGCAATAGGTCAGGGCAGGCAGCAACCAATCATGAACAATAGAATCAACAGGCATAGATCGAGACAGGAAGCAAACAATCAGAGTAATCAACAAACAATCCAAACTAGGGTAGGCGGCAAAGAATCAGTAATCCAATAACAATCCAGGTCATACACAGAAATCGATCTGAATAACAATGGGTAGAAATGCTCAGTAATGCAGCACAAGGCAAACAAGATGTCCCAAAGAGTAGAGGAGTGAGTCTGGTTTATATGGTGAGCAGTAATGATGATCAGGTGACAAACGGGAAGTAATCAGTTCTGGTGTAGATGCATGCTGGGATCTGTAGTCCTTTCCGGATACTGTTAATACTCCGGTGAAGGTTCCCTCTGGTGGTGCGGTGGAGAGGGAGCTGGAGCCTCCACCGTAACATTATCTAAGAAAAGAGGTTTGTGTAATACGCTGATATATACACCATGCTTTTGACCATGTAGCTCTTGATTTGAAGGAGTATTTTCATATGTAAGTATTTGTTCAAGACCTTTTGTACATTGAATACAAATTGAAATCTACTAATTACATACAACACATTGATTATATTAAT
>JAZGTJ010016150.1:0-12891 GCA_036877575.1 Botia almorhae | reverse complement strand
AAAGGTGATCCAGGAAAGCCCAAAGGCAAGATGTCTGCCTATGCCTATTTTGTGAAGACATGTCGTGAGGAACACAACAAGAAGAGCCCTGGCGTCACTGTCAACTTCTCTGAATTTTCCAAGAAGTGCTCTGAGCGATGGAAGGTGGGTAGACCAGAGTCTCCTAGAAGTGTCTTTCCTGAAATAAAAAAAATTAATTTGGAAAAGGATGATGGCACGTTAACAATTTTGTTTCAGACTATGTCACCAAAAGAGAAGACTAAATTTGAAGACATGGCCAAACAGGACAAGGCCCGTTATGATGAGGAAATGATGCACTACAATCCAGGAAAGAAGGGTCGGAAGCAGAAGAAAGACCCCAATGCTCCCAGGCGGCCAGCGTATGTTGTTTCTTGAGATTTGCAGGCCATGTTAAAAAAAAAACAAATCTGTAGACCTTAGAAATCAGAATTATGTGAGATTTAATTTTGGTCTTTTTCAGGTCAGGATTCTTCCTGTTCTGTGCAGAGCACAGGCCAAGTATCAAGGCCCAGTACCCGAACTCGGGAATTGGAGATGTAGCCAAGAGGCTGGGTGAGATGTGGAACAATCTATCTGAATCTGAGAAGCAGCCCTTCCTGTCCAAGGCCACCAAACTGAAAGCCAAGTATCAGAAGGTAAATGGCATTTCTCAATGCTGTTAGATGATCATCTGTAGTAGATGGTGTTTAACTGAACAGGGTTCAATAATTTCATTGGCTAATGCCAATATTTGTGGAGCAGTGTGGTTGACAATTTTGTCGTTTTTAAATGATCGAGTAAAGCATTAAATCGATTAACTTGATTGTGTAGTTTACATCGATTTGCTTGAATGAAAATCGGTTTTCTCTTTAACGTAATATGCAGACGCTCCCCTCTGAGCTCCCGTAGAATGGGCTCAGCCCTCCCCCCCTCGCGTTTGCCATATTAAAGATTGGCAGTGAGCAAACAATATGGCAGCGAGCAGGGAAGAACTCCTTCCGAAAAAAGTCATCCGTAATCTGGCAATGGTTCGGTTTTGCGGTGTCAGACAAACAACAAACAACACCCTGCTGCAAAAGTGTTTTTGAAGTCTGTTGCTAGCAAAGGTAGCAGTACGACCAATTTACTGCAGCACCTCAAACAGAAACATGCTGCCGAGTGGGAGAAATGTTGCGCCCTACGACATGAAAAAGATCGCGGCAGCACAAGCACACCCGCCAAAAAACAACCTACAGTTGTAGAAACATTCACAAACTGCATCCGCTATGATAAAAATGGGGCCCGATGGAAAGCGATCACGGATGCTGTCGCAATGTGTATCGCAAAGGATATGGTGCCCATATATACTGTGGAGAAGCCGGGGTTCAAAACAGAATGTTTTGAGCAATTTCTTTGTCATCTGCAGATTGATTTTAAGTAGGGGGAAAAATCGATTTAGATCGTAAATCGGATTTTTTTGTAAAAAAAAAATCGGGGATTTTTTTTTTTTAGGCCATATCGCCCAGCCCTACTGCCTTTAGATTCCTCATCATTGGCGAACTGAATTGAATCGGCGTTACAAACAAACGAGAAATCAATGCAGCAGCTGGAGAGACAAGTCTATCAATTTAGTAATTAATGGCAGTATATTATTTATGCTACTTTATCAATGCCCAAAAATATTGGATTGGATGTGGCTGATACTAGTTTTAATTGGCCAGAGGGGTACAGTTATCAGCCATTGTCAGCTTTAAATGGCAAAATATAAGCAAATTCCCTTGCTGAGGATTAATGCATACCTGCACAATTGTGTCCTAGTGCAAGTAGAGAAGTGAATATTGTAAATTATGGTGGTCCAAATAAAATTTCTCATTCCAAGTTTTTTTCTTGCCAAGTTATAAAGTATTTCTACTTTTGCAGGACATGGCTGACTACAAAGGAAAGGGCAAGGTAAGTGGAGGGGCAGCATCTGCCAAATCCAAACCCAAGGTGGAGGATGACGATGATGACGACGACGATGAGGATGACGATGAAGAGCTAGAGGATGAAGAGGATGATGATGAGGATGACTAAAGAACTTTGTCTTCTAATTGTGCAGTAAGAGTTCTATATGTTCACTGCCAATTAGTTTCAGTTGAGTCTGGTTCCAAGAGGTCTTTGTCAAAGCTGCTATACACTGATCACCCATAGAGATGTCCAATGCATGCAAGCTCTGACTTTAGACAACCAGACTTTCTCTGTGTCTGGTTTGCTGGTGGTCCTGTTAAAGCTTGCTCTTAAACCGTATTGGCAAAAGCTAAACATTTCCACAATGTTTAAGAAACATAACAGTGGTAGCAGTACATACTCTTTTAAAAACTATTTAAGGTGGTGTGTTTCTGTATGGCTGTTAACTTTTTTTTTTTCCCTACTCCCAGATTTCAAAATGCACAAATTGTGGATACATTTTTGTTCTGTTTGGCCCATAAGCTTCCTGCATTGTTAAAAGGATGTTTGTAATGTGCGATTTATTATTTGTGTAATTTTGAATGATTTACATTTGATCATTTTATGTGCAGTGTCTGGGGGACATTTCAGCTTTATCCAGAGGCATGTTCAAAACTTTAGCTGGGGAAAGCTCATATTTGCACCTTTGTTACTTTTTTATGTATTGGTGACACTGATTTGAAATAAACATGGCATTTTTAGATCTCTAAATTGTGTGTGCGTGCAGGTGTGTGTTAATGAATCTCTGCTGATTGTAATACAAGTCATTTATTCACTCAGAATTTTTATTGATGGCTATCCAGGGTAGTATAGATTAGGGTTGTCATGATACCATAAACACGTTACGATTCTATACCAGCTGAAGTATCACGATACCAAGTATAATCGCAATACCATGCGATATTTTATTAATTCTTAATTCAAATCTACGAAATGAAGCAATTTTCAGAAATACGAAGATATAAATGTAAACAGACCAAATTGTCCTCAGAATCTGTTGGCATTCACGGCAGATTTCCGTCATCAATAGGTTTTCCACTCTCATCAGGTAAAAATCCGAAGTAATTCCATATTTCGCTACGTAAGTTACTTTTTTTTTTTTAAGAGACTGTCGCGGTCAACCATTGTATGTAAATTCATTGTATTCACAGGAACAGACAATTGCAAATTAAAAACTAACTGAATCAGATGCGTGTTTGAACTGAACTGAAGTGAAGTAAAACATTACTTGCGGTAGGAACCAAGTAATGTTTAACGGTCTGATCTTTAGTCAGAGGTTGCCGGGTAAACTAATAGCATTAAACCTGGCCTCCCCATGCTTGCTCAGATCTAAAAACAATTGTCTTAATCACGATCATGCAACTTGCTAAGTCAGGTGATAAACAGAAATCTGGGGACCTTGGTTGATGTGCTCCATGCTCCATTCAAATACAAGTCCCCAGTTTGATCTTATCCTGACACTTTATTTTGCGGTAACCTTGGACTCCTTATAATCTACTGGTAATAACAATTTAAGAATTTCAAATATATCAAGGAAACAGTTTATTTTGCCAGGCAAGTCAAGCATCAATTAACAAAATAAAGATATAGCATGAATTCGAATTCAAGGACAATAATAAATGATCAACAAAATACAAAAACAGGGTACAGAGGCCGGGGAAAGTAAGAGGGAGGGGGGAAGCCAGATGTGGAATTTAAGGTATCCATGCCTCATGGGGGGGGGGGAAGAAACAAGGCCTGAAACAAAACACCAAATGGTGCTTTATTGCTTTATGGCACATTTCTGCAAAAGAACCCAGTGCTTCTCTCTATACCAGCTGCCTTACATTACAATATTTATATCCCTACAGATTTCTAATATTAGTAATATAAAATTAATTTGTTGCAGACAAAAAACGGAATAATCCTTGACTATGAAAGAAAGCACACAATACATGAATATAATGTGATATTACACATATTCACTGCAGAGTGGTGTGTCATGACATAGAGATGGTGAATCAATCACTGTCGTTTTTCATGTAGACAATATCAGTGTGTTTGCATGCTTTACCAAAAAGAGGAATGGTTTGTATCCTGATGATTAAGCCACACTGTATTAAAAACAGGATATTAAACATTTTCACTTTTCACACAATTCACTTTTGCAATTACTGTTAAACATTTGGACCCAGGATGGTTTTTGTGGGTGTAAGAGGTCTGTTTACACAATTGTCCCAACAGAGCAACCACATGTCTACATGACTAATGGACATATTTGACAACCAGAAAAGGTCCAAATACCTTTTTATCTTTATTTTTGTAAATTATGCCTATTATATTCTAAAACAAACTGTTTTTTTCTTTAGAATAAATCGTATTTGTTTTGATGTTGCCCAATGCAAAGAGACTTTTTAAATGTTGCTTCATCAGTATTGCTGTGCCGTAAGGTCCTCTTATATTTGCCAATATATTTCTGCAGTATAAAGTGAGACAGTATTAAATATGTGTGGCTTAGGTTTAGCTCTCAAGGGATTACTGAAGGGCTTTTCACATTTTTGACCACATCCCAAAATTCTCTTAACGGAAGGATATTCTATCAGACAGGAAAGTAATTCAAAAAGTGTCTTTACTGAAATCAATTTTGCAAAAATGACCAGTCTAATGTCTAGACTGACGTCACGTTAGTCTGAAGTCTAATGTGGCCATATTATTTACACTGTTACCCTCATATTTAATTCAATTTGATTTGAGGAACACAAAATAAATATGTGCGTTCTGGGATCTAAACTTTCTTAATATATGCTTGTTTTTTTATAAATCAAAATAGTTTCAATTTTGTTTTGTGATTTAAAATAGAGAACAAGCTACAGAAAAATTGTTACACCGCCATTGGTCAATTTAGATTTGACATTCCAATTTAGATTTGACGCTCGTATGGTTCTGAGATCTATGTTTTTACATTGAGGAAAATTAAGGGACTCAAACACAACTATTATAAAAGGTTTTATTATAAAAAAATAATGTATTATAAAAGAAACACAATGCATTTAGAGTCAGGGGGGAAACTTCTGAACAGGATGAAGATGCTCAAAATTTTCTTCTTTTGTTGAAATATAATTTTATTCCATTCAGTACTGCCTTTCGGAAGCAACAGAAGATACTTGCATGTTTCTCGGAAGACAAATTAAATACAATTTACAACAAGTTTCCCCCCCTGACTCTAAATGCATCGTGTTTCTTTCTGGAGCATCTGTGAATGTCTAAACCTTTTATAATAGTTGTGTTTGAGTCCCTTAATTTTCCTCAATGTGAAAACATAGATCTCAGAACCATACGGTAGACTGACCGTTTTGTGATCATGAGATCTGCGTATATCAGCTGGCGCGAGACTCTTTGCGACTTTTGGGTCCCTAATGAAAGAATGAGTATGAGTATGAAAATTCACAAATAATCAAAAGTTAAATTTTGATCAACAGACAATTCGGAATAACTAGCCTAAATGACATAAAATTGGAGTTAGATTAAAATAAACCATAGAGACAATTATATCAAATTATATTATATAATTTGATTATAATCAAATTATATTAAATTAAAAAACTTTTACAGAAGTGCTATGGAAAGGCAGAACACGTGAGATACCTTCACCCACGCCATTAGATTCTGTCATTGGGCCAATGAGTGGTCCTTTACAGTAACAAAGGAAAACAGTTTGTAGAGAGCCTGAAGGTTGTCTGTTTATTGTGTATTCAGCATCAGAGAGATTTGTGCTGAGGTTAATATAATGCTGAGTGAAATTTACATTCAGTCTAGCATGGCACAGGAAATAAACCACACTATTGACTCATACATCAGACAATTAAACACATCATGTTCACGAGCACCTGCTTCATATTAACAGTCAGATTCAGAATCAGGGGATTCAGTCGGTGATCAGTGGGGCTATTTTCCTATTATTAAATATCTCATTAAATAAAATATCCTGATGACTATGTTTGAAAATGTATTACTTAAAAGATACCAGCATGTTCGCTAAGTTAAACAGCCTATTTTTAGCATTTGACTTTGGGTTTTATTTTTAGGGAAGACAGGTATGAGGAAATCTGAAAACGTGTGAATCAATCTCATTTATGTTTCTGACAAAAGCACAGCATTCAAAGATTATAGTTTTAGGTGTGACATCTGCATGAAATATTTAGACTACATCAATGAGACAGCTTCGTAAACTATTAAAACTTTATAGTAATTTGGCTGTAATTTACAAGTTATCCAAAACAACTTCATTATATAGTTTAGATGTGCCTCTATGCACACCTCTTTAAAATGACAATACATAAAAACAATCTAAGGAAGTATCATATGTATATTTCACAGAGAATGCAATTTCACAATGCACTGTGGCATCTCAGTAATATTACACATCTTACAGAGCAAACAAGACCAGATAAATGTTGATTTTAAGTATACTTAAGGAATTTATTCCATACCAAAACGAATTGATAGAAATAGTACAATACAAATTAAACTAGACTGCTTTACCTTGTTTTAATATTTGTGTGTGCTATTATACTCTTACAATATATATTACAGAATATTGCACAGTCAGTTTAACATGATAGTGTAATGCAAAACTACTAAAGTAATTGTAGGTTGAGTGTATTTAACATGAGGAGCTGCCTATGTATAGCAGTTCAAATAAATCACTTTTATTTCAGTCAGAATGCTGCCTTGGAAAGCAGCTGCCTATATAGGCAAGGCAGCTTACTAGGTTTTGAAACAGAGCTATAAGTCACTTTCACAGCTAAATGTACATATTTTCCTTACAAAAAGCTATCAGATGACTTCAGAAGACTTGGAATATAAAGCATGACTCGTTTAATGCTTTCATCTTGACAGCTCTAGTCCCCATCCACTTTTCTTCTATGGACAAGACCAGCATATACATTCTTCAAAATTCTTATTGTGTTTCATGGAAGAATGATATTCATTTACATTTATGCATTTGTCATACACTTCTATCCAAAGCATTTCCATATGCATTTAAGTTATACATTTTGTCAATACATTCCTGGGAATCAAACCCCCAACCTTAGCATTGCTAACGCAATGCTCTACCAACTGAGCTACAGGAACATGAATCTGTCATATTCATTTTTTATGTATTTCTTTAAAACTGTCAGCCACACAGGCAAGGACCACCCACTGTAACATTCAGCAAGATTTGACAAAACAGAAGGAGAAAAACAACATAACAACAAACAAAAACCTGGGTGCTAAAGAGGAGGGGAGAAATTTGAGAGGGGGAACTTGGAGATGCTGCAACTGAGGGTGGGAGGAATAGAGGTGAGGTAAAAAGAAAAACACGAGAGAGAACAGACAGCCAGAGCGGCAGGGAGACAGACAGAGGTAAAGCAGGGGCAGAAGATGCCACACTCCAACAGGCAATCATGACAACGAAGGCAAGTCCATAACGGGGGCAATCAACCCTGACAGACAGTGGGGAAGATTACAAAACATATTAAAACAAGAAAAACAGCTTCCTCCGCGTGAAAGGAATGAACATTTTTCTCCTGAAGAAACCTAGATTCATTTGAATTGTTTTGACTCTTTTATCAGGTCTGATATTTTTCCCCTTCTTCAATTTTAGAGAGGTGGGGTTGAATAAAGGTCTCGCCTGTCACTCATCAGGGTGGATTGCACTGGAAACAACAGACAGCTGGAAACCACAAGCTGATGATGTGCCACTGTGACTTTTCAATGAAGTGCCTGTGGTGGGCTTAATACCCCTCAATGTTTGTTCTCTAGAGCAAGTGACCAGGTGCACTGTGAGCGGATATGAAAATGGTCTTGAAATGCGTTGGTGAGATACAGGAAATAAAGCATGACGCCTGGTAAGAACACTTTACTAATCTTGCATGCATTACCTGTGTGAATCATTTTGATGTTTTTAACCTAATTAAAATGTGTGCGCTTGTTTATAAATGAATACCTACATCAAATATATTTGCTAGTATCTGTGACTTTTCGAAAGAATGATGTCACGTTGGGAAGATGGGAAAATATATCACAACAGAATCACAAATAATGTTTAAGAAAAAAGTATATACACTAATATATCGAAACAAATCTACAGCACAGAATTATCTCTTTGTCATTTTTTTCCAGGACTACAACAACAATTACAACCTCATTCAATCCAAAAACATGCATCAAGGAGAGCTTTAAATAATATTCATGATATTCATAGATATTCATAGTCATGTTGATGCACGCATGTGTGCTTTAATTTATTTTACTTTTTTAAAGTGCTTTATTAATTTGTCCGGCTCAGATTAAATATGTAAATAATGTGTAATTATTTGTAAATGACATGTTTAAATGATATTTCTAGGTTGATTTAGCAGTTCCTCTAGATTATATAACATCTTCAGAATTCTATAGGTTCTTTTGAGCGTCTGTTTTTGTTTAATTTAATGTATCCATTGTAAATATGTTGTTGTTGTTTTTGAGTTCTCTATATGAAGGTTCCCATGAATATCTCACCATTGTAAAAACTGTAACACAGCACTCAATCACCCAAAGTGTGGCTGATAATTGGATCTTCACTGATGCATACTTAATAGTATGCATTAAAATGGTCCTTATTAAGCAATTCCTGAAACTCTGACTCTCAATCGTTTACATTGTTAGGTAGTGTAGAAAAATGGTATAAATGCACAATGGATGTACACTTTTTTAAATATAGCACCTGTCTGCTGTAAACTCTGTTTGGTAGTTATGCATCACAGATGACAGGACATATTAACACAAGAGCAGGGGAGTTTGTATTAATAACAACAGTGAACAGTTGTCTCAGACTCCGGGAATGGGGGGCCCACTAAAATCCACTATGAAACAGGTGACCCCACTCATACAATTCTGTCAGCCCTGAATAAGCATACGATTTTTTAATACTCAATATTATGGAATAGAATACTGGCATATTGCTTACTGCACAATAGTAAATAGTGCACAATTTAAAATTGTATGAAAACAATTCGATTTCAAATGTTATGTGACTTCTCTGCATTGTATGATTGATTCAGTGGTGTTTAATAATTTGAAAAATATATTTTATATTTTCCATTTTTAATTTAATTTTGTGCAAAAATCACTTGTTTAGACAGTACATTTAAGAAAGAAAATTGACTCCTTTTGTTGGTCAACCTGAAAATGGAAATTTTTGTGTTTAATATTATCATATAATACAGTATATTGTGCTGTTGAGAGGCATATACAGTTGTCTGTGCCCAATTAGCATCTCAAACTGAATGTGTGCACAATGTTTGAGCTTGACAAAACTATTGTTTTAGAACCATCAAAAGATGGTGATTTAGAAACTGGTGAGGATGTTTAAATGAGTTATGTTTTGAATATTACTAAATATTTAAAAAGAATTACACACAATACCAAGGAGAAAATTAATGTTACATACAACATTGAGTGAATTATTGTTTTAAAATGGTGATAGGAATGTATTTTTGATGATAAAATTAATATAATTAGATATATTAATAATGAAAGTATGCCTAGAAAAGTTGCCTAGCAAACGGGCACATAAAATAATAACAATAATAATAGAACTCATCTTGTGTGCAGTAAATTCTAATCCAATCAGAATTAGATTTAAACAGAGCTATCTTCTATCTTATTTAAACTCATATTACCCAAAGCACCACATTCCCTAGTTTTCATGAGTCCCTAGACTGGCCCAGCATCTAAAAGATTTGGGATAATCTGCTGGGTCTGATGGTCTTGACCTAGCCATGCTAATTTCAATCTGCTAATTTCAATCTGTCATGCCTCACTACTGAAATAACTGTGATTTGATATTGTCTGTGCCTCACTTATTTTATGGCAAAGTTTAAATCCTACAGCAAATGTTTAAATGTTTAAAAAGTGCTGTAAAAATTTGTTACCAAACAACCAATAACCTTATTTGAAATCCATAGTATTCAATACATAATGTTGTGATCTTAGTTCATTTCTGCGATAAGCTTTTTATAGACCTTGGTGTGTAAAAACAAAACATCTGTTATCTCCACCTATGGTTGTCATAAACTGAGTTAAACTAAGTCTCATCTTACATCCTCTTTTCTTCACTGGTTTACACTATTCAGTGCAATTTAGTTTGATATGACCTTGTTTTATATTGTTTCATACATACCGTATATTATTTTTGCTTAAAAGGTAATACTAGATCTAAACATGTTTCCAAAATATGCTTTGCCTATAGACTACAGTGACTGGATATCTTGACCTCCCCATGGACATATTTCCATACCCTAAAATAGGCATTTTATGTCTATTTATATCCTGAACTTAAAAAAAACAAACAGCTGCTGTGAAAAACCAGAGTGAATCTAAATATGAGTGTTCACACTAACTTCCAGCAGATGCTCATGGAACATAATCAATAAATCCAGACACTCTGGGATGTTTTGACAAGCTTGCAGAGGCTATGATGCTCTGTACTTCCATCACTATGTCAAAATCAAAGCATTGGACTAGTTCATCTTCTTAAAAAAGCTCAGCTAGTGGTTATTGCTGTAGGCAAAAGCCTGTTATGATTCACAAGAGATTTGACTTTTGCTTTTTAGTCTCAAATGAGTAATTGTTGTTGAAACACACAGCAACAACATCTATTTCTTACTCTCTTATTCCCCCTAAACACACACATGCACTGAATACATATTTACCCCTTTAAATACATTTTCCCTACTGTATCCAGTCTCTTGACTTACTATGAATGTAATATACATTCATACATTAATATAAACGCAACATTAAATTAATGTAAAGAATGAATGAATATATGAATATGCATACATACCATAGATATATACAATAAGAATGGTTGCCAGTGTAGTTTGTTCCCTATTCACAGGCAGTATTTAGGTGTGTGTAAGTGAAGCAGCACACACCTGTGTGTATTCGCTGCCAAACCCCACTAATGAACAAAGGTATCATGCCAGTTCTATAAACATGCTAAATAAAACATGGGGTTGAAGCTAGGTGTGAATAACAACAGCAAATAGGAAAAACAGGCTGTTTCGTCTTACATAATGAAATAATGAAAAAGTGCATCAAATAAAACTTCATGATATTGTAGTTGACATGTCATGTGATTTTAAGACTCTTTCCAGGGATGGAAAGCATGACCCAGTGTGCCATGAGAGATTTCATGGCCAGATGACAGAATTATCACTTCAGACCAGTGCTGATTAATGATATAAAGTGCAGTACATTTTTATACTTTACAAACCTGAATATTTATATAATAATACAGAGATTGATTTAAATTTCACCATGATAACATTATTTTAGATGGCTGACATTGCAAGATTGACCAATAATACGCTTTCAATAATGTTAATACTATTTGTTCATTGGTGCACAGAGCAGTAGTAATATAGACAGATTTGAGGTATACACAGAACTATCAGAAGAACTATACACCCCCTGATTCTTTAATATTATATTACTATTAATCTAATTAGTGACTAGTGACATTAGTAATTTGTGACAAGGATGTTAATTCTTTTAGAACATGACACTCTATACTGTGTTTATCAACAACACGCTAGATAATATCTTATCTCTATTGATACAAAGCAATACAGCCTGTCCATCCCAATAGTTAATCATTTATGCGGGTTAATGCATCTTCTGTCTGCTGTGTCAAAAAATTAAAGTGCCTTAAGGATTGATGATGATGTGCAATGATGTTTGGAGATGTTTACTTTCATGTTGCAACAGAAGTGTGTCAAAGAATAGGAGTTATGCCTGATTACAAGACAGAAACAGCGTGAAAATTAATGCATATTTTCCAGCAAAAAACAATTCTCAAAAACAAACTTTAATCAGACCTCAATTAGACCTCAATCAGAATTGACCCTCCTGGAATTTTCATGCATAAACATTTTTAACGGAAAAAATAGTAAAATTTCAATGAGCAAATTACCATATTATTTTACAAAGCATTAACATTGTGGTCTCATCTGAACAAATGTGCTTCATTCTGTATCATAATTATATTTTTGATTTAAAAAAGAGTTGTGTATGGATCATATGGAATGGAAAATCAGACCTTTCCCGTCCGAGCATGCAACACAGCTACTAGTCCAAGCACTGGTATTCTCTAATAGCTCCCTGCAGCTGCGTGGTGAATGGTTATTCACTGCTCTGGATGTGTGTTCATGGTTGCAGTCACACACAGAAGATAAATTTGGTGTAAGGGTCACCATACTTGGTCTTAACTTCATTAACTGTTGTAAGGACCCCTAAACTGTAGGAGAGTTCCAGTTTTGTAGTTAAACTGATATGCATAACATTATTTTGAAGATAACTTATTAAAATGTCTATAAATGTCTTATATGGTGCCTTTTTGAAACGTCTTCACATTCAATCACCTTTTTCAAGTAAAATGAGAGTATATAGATCAGAGTGAACAGATATCATATGTGAGATACAATAGATGGTATCATGGTACTATGTAATTAAAAAAAACATACTGCAACTTTTAGAGCTCAAAACATCTTACCCATTATAAAATATAAGCATTTATCAATAATAATATGTAATAATTATTATTGACTCATAATAATAATAATAATTTATTTGTTTAGCACTTTTTTTATACATAAATGCAACTCAAAGTGCTTCACAGTCATGATACAAACATATAAACATCAATATAAGATAAAGCTTTAAGTAATTTTAACAAATATAAGCAAATCTTAAGTAAAATATAAAATAAAACAGTTACATAAATACACAGAAGAAAGGAAATACAAGCATTTAAAGCATTGAAAATAAGTCAAATAGAACATGCAAATTGCACAAACTTCACAGGCTATTATGCTCATAAGCAACTTTAAAGAGGTATGTCTTAACACGCTTTTT
>JAZGTJ010016149.1:0-12891 GCA_036877575.1 Botia almorhae | reverse complement strand
ACCTTATACATATTACAGAAACTGGAAAAAGAAAAAGAAACAAAAAAGTTTCATGATTATATACATTTTCATTAGCTTTAAAAGCACCTTGTATTGAGACACATTGCATTATGAATAAATAAACAGAACAACTGTTAACTATTGGAATACTAATTTTAAAGGATTTTTTTTAGCATTTTCCCATCTCACTGTCTGGCTTTAATGACCATAACTAAGAATTTAACATACTAACATACTGCATAAGGTTTTAACATTAAATCATTTTCAAGATATGACCTTTCAACTGACGTTCAGCTGAAGGCGGATCTTCTGATGGCAGAAGTGTGTGTTTGAAAAACAAGACATGGAACGACAGCTCTGAATAATGCCAGTGGCCCCAATGGAAAGTGATGCCTCAAAGTGAGTTATTTACCACACAACGTCTGCCTTAACAGCCCCATAAAATATCCTCTCAAACCAACCTTGCCGTTGTATTCATAGCCTTTAAGAGCTCGACTCTGCACCCTAATAAATTCTTGGCCCTCCACTTAGTTCTGCAGAGACAAGGAAACAGATATTAATAGTCGCTCACACATATGTGTTTTTCAGCTTAACCTTCAGTACTGCAATGTAATTTCTTCCCCATGTGCTGCTTTATTGATTTCTGTGGGGCTGAACTTCTCATATGCATCCATGTCCTGTCTCATTTACCTGGGCCTTTAAGGTCTCTGAGTGATAAAATTGCATTTCTGAAAGAAATGGGTTTCATCCGCCCTCCTTCGCATTCATGATCAGCAATACGACTTCTGTTATAGAAAGCAGGAAGATTGTAATGTGTGTGTGTGTGTGTGTGTGCAAAAAGGACCCGCACAGAGCCAGCGCTCAGCTTTATGCTCTAAATAGAAGCTAGTTTTCTATACTTATCTAAGGACATTTTTTCCAAATCATATACTTTGCCGTTCCAACATTATCTATGAAAAGGCAGCACTTGTCAGACAGATCTTATGTTTGTTTAAATAACCATTTTTAAGGATGTTATTGTACTTATGCAGCTAGAGCTGAGTAATTTTTACTACTTTCATTAGTGTGCGCCATCGTTGACCCTCTAAAACATGCTCAAAAAAGACAAGAAGTGCATTATTGTTTTAAAATATCATTATAAACCTACAGTATAAATAGACAGATAAGTAGCTTCACATGAACTATGGCATTACCCTTTGCTAGCATCTCCCTCTGCTTTTATTGTGGTTAATATAAATTCACTTGATCCAACCCTACAGAGTCGAAACGTTTAACAGTGAGCAGAGATTTTAATGTGAAGCACTTTATTTCAGTCACTCACTCCTCATAAGCATGTAGAAAAAATACACATTATCAGGATTCATTACCTGCACCGGACAGAGTGTAGTAATTATCACTGGTGTTGACCTGAGTCTCTTATTATTGCTGTTTTGATGGGATCACACGTATGCTGTCTGAAAAGCTGCTCGGCACTCACCTACAGTCCCAGCTGCCTTTATATGATAGGAGAGCTTTATAAGCTTTACAGAGGCACTTACCGTCAGTAATGCACACTTTTACACAAATAAGATGTTGTATAAAAAGGCTCTTGAAGCTGTGTTGTGGGTTGTAAGGAATAAAATGTTTATAAGCTGAATGTTCTGAAGTTTATGAGACACACAGTGTGCTTTCCGATCTCTACACTATAACGTTATAAATAACACGCCCCGTTGATCCTTTTGTGATGATGACTATCACTGCATACGTAAAAAAACATTTTATACTGTCATTTCTCACTCAGACCAAATAAATCAATATGCATACATTTATTTGTGAAAAAAACATGTTATTCCTCATCTTGTGCTCATTATTAGTTATGATATGCAATGAGACTTCTTGAACATTTAAACTAGCAAAGAAAAGCTCTCAGCAGAGCACTGGATGTTTTTGTGATTCGACACAGAGGGTACTACATGCTCTTCACAACGCCATCTGTGAACCAAATCTCTCTTCCCTTGCCACTCCTCTGGCTGGCTTCTCCTCTCATTGGCTAACATTAACCAGAGCTCAGTCCTGGGATGATTGTCATTGGTCAGAACTTCTCACTTTCTGGCACTTGGCTTTGCCCAGGGGCATTCTTAGCAGCCAAAATCTCAGTAAGACTTTCTGCTTATTGTATTAAACAATGGCGGATGTTTCATATTAAATGGTCAATGCTTTTTTTTGCTTTTTTTATATTATTCAAACTCTACAGACTTTTAAGGAACACTACAGCCAAAAATGAAAATTCCGTTAATATTGACTTAAAACGCATATGCAGTGATTTTTGCAGTGCATTGAAACACAAAAGCAAACAATTGTAATAATATTCACACAGCTCCTTGCCATAAATTGAGGTTTCATAATGACTACATCTGTCAAGCTCCAGAAAAGCTGGAGGCACGATTCAACACAGTAGTTTTAAATTTGAATACAAATGTGTGCTTTGGCTAAGGAACGTGATGAAATAATGACAGTTTTCATCTCTGGGTGAACTAAAAAGGACGTACGATGACTCTTTTAAATAAAAGTTCTATGTATAGACATACTCTGACTCCCACAAAACTAAGCTGCAAAAATGGGTTACGACATCTCATTAACATAAAAAAAGTAGAGTTTGTCAATCTTAGCAGTGCTGATTTACATACAGATATCGTAAAGGTACAGTAGCACGTGCAGCCAGTTTCATGTTAAGGGTAAAACTAAAAGTGTAAAACTAACTTATGATTCATTTCACGCAAACCTTGACATTACAAGCGGACCTCAGGGAAGAAAATAAAATGCTTGAGAAGTGTAGAGCATGTCCCTCTTTTAAAGGTCTCTTTTATCATTCTGTCAATATTTTTACTGTTGTTGTTGCCGATATAACTCTGACCAACTGAGTCCCGATCAGATATGAAGTTAAATCACAAGTGCATTTTCATTATACTGCTGTCTACAGAGATATGATTGAGACTAAAAGTGATATCAGAGTGGACTGGAGCAGAGGGAAAGATGAACAGACCCATGCGCTTTAACTCCTGCTGAGAGCGAGAAGCTGTTTTCGGGAATTGAAGTCCAGATCTTGTTTTTTAGAGACTCTCTGCACCGCAGTGATAAATTGAGGCACACACAGAGGCCACAGTTAGTCGTGCCTAAAAAGTACTTCATTCTGTTTCTATCTGTGGGACATTATAACCTGCCGGGAGCTTTAAACCTGATATTAACCTACACACACACATTAGAATGCTTTGTGGCTGTCTGATTGTTGATATTTAGTGGGTAAATGAGCCCTGTCTCATTTCTAGAATATAACCCCAAAAGACGGTTCAATAAGCTTCAGCGATTCCATTACTTTTTCTGCTGGTAGGAGAAACTTCCCTTCATCTGCCATCTGCTTTCCTCGGCAGGCCGTTTGTACCTGCTGGGTCATCCTTTATTAAGCCTCAGAGGGCCGCCACTCGAGGGGTTGCAGTTGCTTCCCGATCGCAACCCGGATGTTCGGTTGCCTGGCTGTGACTACGACTGCTACAAGTCCGTTCTCATTTCTCATCTCAACAGTTCAGTGTATCAAACACCAGCATCCTCTATTTCATCCAGATACAAAGAAGGGTCACGCAACAGGGAGAGAGAGAGAGAGATCTGCCACTGTTCAGGCATATCAATGGCCACCTGTTCTGTAATTCTCCAAGTCATTAAAATGACATCATGTAAATGAGCATATTCCAACAGCATCAATGAGCCACTGTTAGATAAATTGTGACTGTTCCTTATTTATAATGATGTTAAAAGTTAATAGCTAATACCTACATTTTCAATATGGCATGATTCAGTTTGACATTGGTGGGGGATTGCCACACAAAAAAAAGGAATAATTGACCTGAAACTTACTTGATAAAGTTTGTTGCTGTGATTTGTAGCACTGGGAACTTTGGTTCTGAAGCTGTTTCACAATGCATGTGTAAGTGACTTTAATTTGTGCTTTCACACAGACGGCCATTCTGTTGTGGAAATGAGCTCTTTAAATAAAGCTATTTCTGGGTTACCATGTAGGGTAGTTTTATTTATAACGGTCATAACTTATAAACTGTTTATTGGGAGCGCACTGTTGACAGCTGTGGAATCTGTTTTACATAAGGACTGGATCACATTTACTGTTTATAGAAACTGTAATTTATTTGTACTGAACCCAAACCACAAAATGTAGCTTTTAACTGTTTAAATCATCTGGATTTAGTCTGACTTACTAAATAAGCACTGTTCGTGTGTCTTTTGCTGTGCAAGGAACCTGCATCAAACCCAACACACCGTGTTTGTTTTCTCATACACAGGTGAGTGCTTAATTCAAATTATTTATCAAATAAAAAAGTTTGGTTTATTTTCAGCATGCTATGCACAGAAACTCTACCTGCATGCAGCAGAAACTCCACCTGCACTGCAATTGCTGTGCCCTTATATGGGCTCTGAAATAAATAAACAGCACTTTTACTGTACAACAGGCCGGTTGTTGAAGAATAATAATCTTTATACACTATAAACTATTAAAGTGTTCTGATCTTTTTAAAACACTATTACACTTAATTTGTAACATTACCAAACTCAACATGACTAGAACACTGAGAGCGCTGGAGGAGACTGAAAGAAAACAAACATGACAAAGAGGAAATGTAGCTTCTCTCTTCCAGGCATCTGTTTTCTGCTGTGCTACATTTAATTCCAGAGGGGAATTAGCCTGTCGATAAGAAGCCATTATTGCTAACTCTGTGGGACTGCACTTTGCATTCAATTGTCTCCTTTGCCACTTATTTGAAATCTTTCCTTATGCCTTAGTGAATTTAACAGCAGTCATATCACCGGTCCAGTGTTCTTTATGCAGGATGCAACATTGCCAAAGGTGAGAGACAGAACGGAGAGTAGACAGAAACTTCAGTACTTCGAAAACAGGTGACGGTAGATGGTAAAATGACAAAAACACACACATTTGTTACTGCACATTCTATATTAATGCAAACAGAATTAAGGTAATAATAAACTACAACTATATTTTTTGGGTGAAAGTAATGTTTCTTCTGGTCAACAATGGTGCCTTTATCATATTGTTGTTGCCATCATTGTTTAAAAGCAATAAGTTACTCATGTCCATGCGCTGCAATGATTTTCCTATGAGTAAGGGAGTTGTATTTTGGCTTAATGATAAAGGAAGGTAGTACCACAGAAAACAAATGAGAGAGAGAGAGAGAGAGAGAGAGAGAGACTGAGGCGACAGATGAGACTGTGGCCTCTCTGAGCAGCTGACAGCAGCTCTGCTCTTCTGCCCATGAGATGCCTCTCAGATGAGGACTGATAACACCATTATGAAGAAGCAAGTCAGGCAAATCTTTGGTTAAGATGGAACAATTATCCCAACTCCCTAAACACAAGCAGTCATATTCAATCACTTCCTGACCATTTCAAACCGCTTCCTGTTCTGCTTATCAGAACAAGGCCACAGCACTAGACAAGCCTTATAACAAATCGCTGTACAGAAACCTGTCTCACTGGCTATTAAGAAATGATAGCTGGACATGAAACCATGAGGATAACACAGTGTCTCTGATCGGTGTAGGTGAGTAGAAAACTTGGCTTATGTAGAAGATGTAGCTACTGTACAGCCAATAAATCTACCGTATAAGATAAGATATTGCCTCTGTTCCAAAACCTAGTGGGCTAACTTGCTGTCTACTGCCTATGTCTTGTCTGACTGTGAGCTTTACTATGGTTATTGTGGAGATGTTGCATCGCAGATATGTTAGTATTTTTAACATCCTAAAGAGCCATCATAGAACACAGACCATCTAGAGGAAACCTTTTGTTGGCAAGTGTAGGCAAGACAATTTAAATTATTGCGTTTCAAAAGTGCCTCGGTAAAAAGCTTTTTCCTACTATTTATTTTAAACACTTTAAATTCATCCAATATCCTTTAACACACTGCTACTCCTGAATATCTCCCAAAGTACCAGAGAAGAAAGATTTCATTTATCTTCAGCCAATGGCCTTGGGAGGAGTCTTAAGATAGCCATTAAACTTAATAACTGTCAGTGCGAGGGAGACTTTATTCCTTATTAGCCTTCATGAAGCCACCCACAGGTCCCAGAACAGCTCAAAATGCTTTAATTCTCAACCGAACCCTTCTGTCTAGCAGCCCAGGATGGCATTAGCATACCTTTACCTTTGGTCTCCCCTCTGTTATACTGCATGTCTTATTCATGACTACACCACTATGTTCTAAATCAACCGCTTGATCATGAAGATCCAGCTGTGAGGGGTCTGTCGCCACAGTGGGGTCATGAACTCTAGGTCAGGTGATCATTAAACTTTACCTTCAAAAGATTAAATCATGAGTGTAAGTACGTAGAGAAAGACACCAGAGAAGAGAAATCATTGTATCAAAGCGTTATGGCTGTGTTTAGAGTCCCACCAGGATGTGTAAGAAATTTCAGGAGACATATTGCAGGAATAAAGCCACATATTAAAATAATGAAAAATACATTAACAATAGTTTACGTCTTGTCAGCCCCACACCTCAATCAAATACTGTAAAATACTGTATGTGACATTACGGTAGTCTGCTGCATCCTCCATGCTGTGCAAACTCAATTTGCATAATTTCCATAATAATTCCTTTAGTAAACCATGTGCTAAAACACCACATGCAAGTAAACACCAACAGCAGGTGCAATTTATTCTCATTGAATTCCAGTCTTCAATCTGAACTCTGATATTGCTTCACTACGGGCCAGTGGCTCGTTTAGTCCTTTGTTGTCCTCTGTTAATTAGTATTCTGCTCTTACTTGACTTCTGGAGTCTGACCAAAAAGACAAATAGTCAATCGATCTGATGCACCAAATGGTAAAATAAATACGACCGTGACTGCGGCTGCCATGTGTCACAGCTGACAGTTCAGCTTGTAGGTTTCAAAGACAAGGTGATAAAAACCTTTTAAATCACACTTATCTAGTTCATTTCACGAACAACGAATAATGTGATGGCTACTTTATAATTGTTAGTTAATTTTACGGCTCAAATAACAATGTGTTCACACAGTCATTGTTAACTTATACATGGCAACACGCAGAGGAGACACCAGAGCAACAACTAAGAGAAATAAACATAAGCACAATCTCTTTCTCTCTAAATCTGAGTGACGATAACTTTAAAACTGTGTTTTTATCGTTCTCCATCTTTACACTTCACTCCAAGACAAGGTTTAAAACAAATTTAATACAAGGAAAAGTGAACGTGAAATGAAGAAGGATGTTTACCATTCTTGTCTATTTTTAGGTGGCTGATCAAATTTGTGACACCACGTTTAACTTCTTTGTACGGAAGGTCAGATGTTCTTGGTTTCATGAAAGCAAAAGATGTTCTCACAGACATTCTCAAATCCTACTGGAATAATATCAGGTTTTCATCGTGTTTTTCACAAACTTGTGGGGTCCAGCTCAGCTGCATGTTGTAAAAGAGAACACATCTAAAACGTAGAAATTATGAAATTTGTGTACATTTTTAGTTAAGCTTTACATTCAAATATTTATGATAAAGATATTTTTGCAAGTCCGAACTGTGCTAAACTTTAATAATTCAATTTCACTGGAGATATCCAGTTGCCTTTTTTGACTAGTTTCATTCCAATGCACGAATTTGCAATGTATATAAAAGCTGCTTGAGTTTGTAAAACGTGGCCTGAGACTTAATAAATGTGATCTGTCCAATAAGCATTCAGCACAGGACGACATATGTTTTATTACCTGGAACGCTGCTTCTACTAAGGTAAGATATCTAATGATCAGAAGAGATACAGTGACATAGAAAAAATGTAATGAAAAGCAGAGTAAAAAGACAGCAGACGGCTGAAGCTCCTCGCGAGGAAATAGATCTGAGGGATCGTGGTGAAAGCACTGATATGGGGCAGTCTTAATCTGAGAGCAGAGTTGTCAGAGAGATACAAGAGAGAGAGAGATGAAGTGAGAAAGAGACTTCTGCCTTTGAGCTGAGACCTGGATGAATACAAAGCTCCGCAGCCAGACAGAGAAAAAACAGAGTGGGTGAGTCTTCAGTCTTTCAGGCTGTATGTACAGGGGAACAGAAGTGGAGATACCAGTCCTTTGCCAAAGGCTTGTATTGGTCTATTTTCAGCAGGTCCTACCTAAGCAAAACTACTAAGCAAAACCTTTAAATCTTTAGCAGAGAGGATCATCTTAGACAGCTGGGCTCAAAACCTCCTTAAACCAAAATGGAGAAGCCATGATAGAGAGTGAGAAGATCATGTAGGGTTTCGGTTCAAGAACACTATAAACAAGACAAAAAGCTTTCCTGTAGCTCAGTGGTTATAGCATGGTGTTAACAATGCCAAGGTCATGGGTTCGATCCCAGGGATTGCACATACTCAGAAACAATGTATAGCATAATGCAATGATTCAACATTGCAACAGATTCAGACCTCAGAAACATCAGTGCTCATTTTAGAGTAAGACACAAATTATGTTAGTAAGAATGTTACTTAGTTTGTGTTACAGTATTTTGTTGCTGATGGTTTTATTACCTCCAGCAATACACACCTGTAACATTTGTGACTACACAGAGACAGAGCTGATAAGGTATTCATCACTGACTTCAAGCCCTGTGCGTGTTTTAGTTCACAGCTTAACCAGCGCTTAACCAGGGATCTTGTAGTGATTTTATTTTATCTTTGAAAACTTCATGTTCTCATCACCGGGCTTGAATCTCAGCGTCACCCAGCAGCTTTTGCCATTAACGATTGAGTCACATTAAGGATTTCACACTAGTTTTACTTTGGAAATAAACAACAGGCTTTCCACGAACCAGAGATAACTGCATCTGTCTTCTGTGCTGGCGGCTTCAACAAAAGCAGGGATTTGCAACAAAGCCGCAAAATACCAGCAATTCAGTGTATTAGTGGCACAAAGAGCATTAACAGGTGGGAGGTAAGGAAGTGTGTTAAAATTCTCAGAGAAAATTCCTGGCACACAGGTGGCCACGCAGACGGTCCCAGCAATCACACCCGCGTGTGTGCACAAATGTGGCGCGGGACTCAGTGGGATTGCCTCTAGGACTCTGGGCTCTTGCCTGACTGCCTCAGAATCTCCAAATACCTCTTTTCTCCTGCCAAACACCAGCACATGCAAAACAGCTGCACGCGTAGAGGAAGACCCAGCGCTGGAGAAATGTCAGAACATCTGAGGTCAGGCTAGCTGGGAGACTTGACCTGTATAAAGTGCCAAAGCACTGCAAAGACCTCCCATTTAATGCTGAAACAATGTGTTTGCATGCATTTGGGCAATTAAGGGACCCTTTTATTCTCCTGAGATGGTAATTAATGTAAACGGCAGCGAATTCCTTGAAACGTTACGCTTGAAATCCATCTCTTGCGATTATTTATTGCAGTATGTTTTACAAGCGTCCCTAATAAATGTTCACTGTTTTTCTGAAATAATTAAGGGAGGACATGACAAAAAAAGAAGATTTCTCTTCTTATTCAGTAAAAGACATTTTGTTTTTCAAAAAAGAAAAATCATTATAAAATATATATGAGATCGGATTTGAGGAGCCGTCTCTCAGGAAAGAGAAAAATGGATTTCATGCTTCAGCAATTTAGTGGATTACAAATTACAGTTTACACGGATGCTCTGTAACTCATGGTGCTGTGATTCAATTAATGTGTCAGATTTCATTAATGGAATGTATCGTCGGTTTCCCTTTTGAGCGAGGAAAGATTTTCTGAAGATGTTTCATATAGCTTGAAGATGAAACAAGGTCTTTGTGGGAACCTACATGCAATTTAAATATTACTGAGGAAACGCATTTAGCATAATTATGTTTATGTAGATCATGAATCTAAGTCCCAAACTCTCAAAACTGTATCAGCTTTTATGTAACTTTTTTGTAAGGTTGTAAATCACTATTTACTTTATTTTCCTTTGATTGTTCTATTTGCTTTTAAACTCTGAGTGCTGTAAAAAGCTACACAAATAAATAAAACTGAACTGTCATAAACAGTCATCTACCAATGAGTGTGGCTGGCTGGCTGTAGAATACCAAAGCATCCATATTACTGTCATGGTCTTACCACAAATTTTCCTTTGTATACACAAAGCCAATGGCACAAATAATATAATGCCATGATCAGTTGAAGAAGTGTGTGTCTTTCCATATTCATGGCTGAACGTGGCTACATTCACAGTCAACGTTCGGATTGACAACAGTATTTACTCTATAAAGGTGTAACTTTGTAATTGTCCTGTTCATACAACAGCTTACAGAAAATGACTTTCTGTGGGTGAGAACAAAAAACTCAACGTCAAATAAGTCAACCCCTGTTATGTCTGTAACCATAGTTACAATGCCGAAGGTTTAACTGCAAAGTTTTGTTACAAAACATTAGTTAATAAACGAGTCTAATTAAGGCACAAGTTGACCTTTTGAGACTTAATTAGTCTAATTAACAGCATCTATAAGTGCTTTTGTTTAATTTACAAAACAGTGTAAAGAGAGAGTGCAGAGCACAGCATCTTACCAAACTGATGATCTCAAGTGACATACACACACATATAAATAATTAACGAATAAACTTCCAAACAAATCACAACAGGACCTGTGCTAGGAATCACTGTGACATTTTAACTCTGCTGATGTTTTAGCAAAACTACAGTTCAAGCAAAATACCAATCAAGCAACTAATTGACACTTATGATAAATGTTGAAGTCACATGTGGCTGGTACTCAATTTCCACTCTGAAATAAGTCGTCTGAATTAAAGCAAAGCCCTCGTGTACTTTGATTTCTCAATAATTCATTGCCTCATCTATGAAGCACAAAATAATTGTTCTTCAAAAGAGAGATTGGACTATGTGAGGCAGAGGTCAGAAAGTTAATTCCAGTCGGAGTTACCACGTCCGATACCGTCCTTTTTAATGATGATATGTGTCTCTCCAATGATAACTAGTCACTAGGTTACATTTCGTGTTTGTGAGCACGTCTTATTGGACGAGTGTGCATGATGGAAATACTCGAGGGAAGGGAGAAAAAACAGGCAGGTTCAGTGTCAGTTCAAGGACACAGAATACAGAGCGTCTGCAGGTGAATCAGTAATAGGGTAAACACAACATGTAGGGAGGTGTGAATGTCGAGTGTTTTAATGATGGAGAAACCTCAGGACAAATCATTGCAGGTCATTGAAGGTGACAAAAATAATCATTATAGCAGTTACAGGAATGATGTCAGTTTACTGAGTGTCCTACCATTACATATCCAGGTCATGTTTCTAAAGAGTAGTAAGCCAACAGTTTTCACTGCCCATGACAAATGATCATATACAGCTTAATTTAAAAATGTACTTTAAATAACGAACTGTGTCAATAGTCTGCAATAACAGTCAGAAATACACACTTTTGATTCTTCACATTTCTCTGATCTATGCACACAAATAGTCATGTAGGATGATCTGTGACCTTCGCAGGAAGGACCTCTTAGGTGGCTTTTTGAGTTCCTCTTTCATGTTTTTGAAAGTGGCTGTTTCTATTACTTTATCAATTCCTGAGTCTGGCAGATTCTGCAAAAGAACATTATTTGTTTTTTAATGTAAAAAGTAACACATCCCGCACTGATAATGTGACCTTTACACCTGAAGACCCACTAACACCACAGACGATAACGAATAATATAACAAAGTTGACAGCCAATTAAAATCTATTCAAATTTAAAGGGCTCGCACATTTAAAATGGTGGACAAATTCATACAAAAGGAAAGGACAATTTTACCATCAAAATATGATGATGAGTCATGGCTTCTCTCAATTCCAGCTCATCATTGCCTAGATTATATTGGAAACAACAAAACATACTCAAATTAGATTGTATTATATTCCTTGTCACTGTTCTCATGCAGCTCAACTATCTGTCATTGTTGAAAAGTTGTTGGTTCGAGTTAAGAAATAAACAAGTGCAGCAGGTACACTTGATAGCTGCCGGCAGCGCCAACTAGTGGTTCAGATAGTCAACAACATAACTAGCCTATTTAACAAATTGCATAGACATAATGCTTATTTTTAAGACCATTATATTTTATTATTTTGAGCTACAACGGCCAATTTTTTTAAAACAAATGTATTATGTATTTATTTTAATTTTGGCATAAACAACAATATGACCAGGACATATTTATCACTGGAATACTTTTGAATACATTTAAGTGTGTGTGTATTTTCATGCTTTAAGTGTGAGAAGTGTACATGACGTTTTCCAAATAGTATTTTATTAAAACTGGACAATTATTTTCTCTAATTAGTCCAAATCGCTTTCATGAGTTTTATGCTCTTATAAGAAAAGTATACTGCAGTCACAAGCTGCTTCTTGCAGACTAGCACACTGTATGACTTGCACTGTATTCAAAAAGAAGCACTAATTAGTGTTTTTTTGATAGCACAAGAGGAACTTGTCATGAATGCTAATGCTAAATAATTTATAAATTAATGTCATGCATTATACCATTTCTTTTAAGGCTGTGTGAGACTCTCCTATTTGTCAGTAGCTAAACTGTGGTCTGATTTAAAAGTCAAATCACACTGCGGATTTTATACAGTTTCCGACCTCTGTGTCTTCTGTCTCTTACATTCTCTTTTTTAAAAAAAAAAACTTGTATTGCCACTAAGACAACAGCAGATTTAGCTAAAAAACTAGAAATGATAATGACTTTCCTAAATCACCTGTGTATCTGAGCAGCTGCCTTAATTGTAAAATGATGACTATAATATAATATAATATAATATAATATAATATAATATAATATAATATAATATAATATAATATAATATAATATAATATAATATAATATAATAT
>JAZGTJ010016148.1:0-12891 GCA_036877575.1 Botia almorhae | reverse complement strand
TGAATTAGAGAGCTCTGTAATTGTAATTGTTACTAGTAAAAATTAAATTATAGAGCTCTGTAATCATAGTTGTTACTAGTAACAATTGAATTACAGAGCTCTGTAATCGTAATTGTTACTAGTAGAAACTCTATTCTTAATATCAAGAATTCTAATTTTACTAGTAAAAATTGAATTGTTGATATCAAGAATTCATATCCTGAGAATGAATAAAAGCTAATTTGGCCTGCCATACACTGTCCCCGTGAAGCGTTTTCCGTGGAGTTTATGGACATGACATTTGCTCTTTGCAGAAAAGAAGTTGTTAATGACAAGCCTGACATCAGCCAGATGGTTCTTCGATGACCAGCTCTGTTTACAGAAAGCCAGGTACAGTATGTATTTTTTTCTTTTGAAAATACTTGAGTATTTTACCACACAAATCAGTAGATGTGACAATGGATATTTATTTATGATCATCTGGGGGTGGTCAGCACTGTGACACAAATCATGTAGTGTTGACCATGGCCTAATATGGTTTGCTGTGTTCTATATTTCAGGTTTATTACGAGTTCAACCGAGTGGTCGGGAAAAATATCAGAGAGAGCTTCTTTGATGCTCTAGACCATTACCAATCTGATGGACATCTTCAGAAAGAAGAAAGGCCTTGCTGGTCAGATTTTGGCTGAGCTTTTATGTCAGACAAAGGTGGGAGTTTTTTTTGTCTACATCAGTCTACTCCTTTTGACTTTTGTCATTTGTCATTATCTCCTTTCTTCTTTGTATTCTGTTTTAGACAAAAAATTTGTCTACTTTGCTGTTTTTATCTTTTTTTCTTGTCTTCTCCATTCTTAAATCTCTTTATCTAATATTTAATTTTTTTGTCTCCTGACATCTGCTATACTCTCCCTCGTTTTTTTATCATCAGATGTACACAAACAAGAAGGGAGATTACAGAAGGAAAGGTACTGCTCCTCTTTTTCCTGTTGTTGTGATTCCAAAATCTTTAGAATTTGTGGGAGGTTCAGTATTTAAATACATGTCTATATCCCAATCAAACTATGTTGTACAATATCTTCCAGACCACTGAGCCAACAGATGTTAGGTCCCTTTGCCTTCGTGGACTGCCAGTCATTTTGAGGATGACCCTTCTGCCTTCTTTAATACCTGCTCTGTAAGTTAGAGCAGAACGTCAGACACAGGGCAGAGCTCTTTGTCTGTATTATGATCCTTACACCATCTGACAAAAACCACCCATATCAGTGCACACAGACGACAGACGAGCAGTTCTGCCAGGTCAGGAAACCAGGGCTGGTTTGGCCAGTTGGGGGCAACCAGGATCACTGATGCTCTCTCCTCTATTTTGCATAACTCCATAGGTAAAATCTTTACCAGAGAAAATGCATACAGGCTAGTTTTTGGCCAAGACGATGTGAGAGCATTCCCCCCCCAAGGGGGAGTGTGACAGGGAGAAAAACAGTGGACAGTGCATGTTGTCGCTGTCACAAACAGATCCTCTGCTTGTCTTGGGGTAAAGCCTCCCATTTCCACCCCACGTATCAGGTAGTGGGCTGCTCTGATCAATAACCACTTTTCATCTGGTTATCAACCCCAATGGCAATGCGCCATTGCTTTAGAGATTTCATGCAGCTGTCAGTCACCATGATGCGCGCACTGCCACAGATTCACACTCTCCGATAAACACAAGCATTCAGCCACAACTGTAGGGGCCGCATGAGGAGAAGGCCGAGGTGGCATACAGATGACGATGCCGCCATCAGACCCATGAGCGGCCGTGCCGTAATGAATACAAGACAGACAGAATACTCTGAACACACTCTATAGACAGGCAGGCTTGCATAGCTACTGAATCGAAACGCACACCCAGATACGTTATAGACTGGCTTAGGAGCAGCATGCTCATTTGCATGTTCATTCCTAGCTCCAGGGTCTAAAGATGGCAAATGATCATGCTGAAGTGGCTGATGAGCACATCCTGCAAATGGGCCAGAATCAACCAATCATCCAGATAATTCAGCACACGAATACCACTCTCTCTGAGAGGGGAGAGGGAGGGAGAGTAAATTGAAAAGTCGTGCCCTCAAAAGCAAACCTTTAAAAGTGCCTGTGTTGAGGAGCTATCTGAATGGGAAAATATGCATCGGTCAGATCTATCGAAGCAAACCAGTCTCTGGAATGGGTATGAGCCAGTATCTGCTTCAACATCATCATTTTAAAAGGACGCTTGTGAAGCCCTGAGTTGATGGGCCTCAGGTCCAAAACACTACAAAATAGCGTCTGTAAAAGCTGCCCTTTCTCTAGCATGAAGGGACAATATGTATCGCCCCTTTCACAAGGAGGTTGAGAATCTTGTCTCAGAATCAGGGTTTCCCAGTATAAACTGTCAATGAGACCACACCGTTGAACCAGGGAGTCTCCACCAAAACTGAAGAGAATACCCTTTCTCTATAGTGTTTAGCAGCCACTCTGAAAGCATTGGCCAGTTTTTTCACTGACTTTATTAAATATGGTTTCAGGAGATTTCAGAGAAAGGGGATTCCCCATGGCATCAGCTACTGAGGCAATGTTAAAAATGATAAAGATAAATGTCGTCACAAATAATGTTAGTCTCTATCAGTCGGAGATCACTGAAGATGATATAAAGAGGTGTGTGAACTTGCTAGTACAATGTCTTTGCCCCCCTCCCTAATTATCATGGTGACTAAATACATAGCAGACTGTCATCACTAAACAGCTGGATGTCTAAGTGGTGTTCACAGAATAATGTAGGTTTCATAGATAATTGGAAACGTTTTTGGGGTAGACCTGACCTGTTGAAAAGGGTCGGTTATGCTCTTTTTTTTTTATTTACATAGTCTTGTTATTAATACTACTAATACTTGACTAACTGAGGCCCAGGTCAGGAAACAGAGACTGGCTTAAACGGCCATCTGCTAGCCGTCACAGATGTCACATAATTTACAACGCAGAATCACCTAAATATCATAATATAGACCAGGGGTTACCAACCTTTTTGAAACAGAGCTACTTCATGGGTACTGAGTCATACGAAGGGCTACCAGTTTGATTCACTCTTCAGAAATAACAAATTTGCTCAGTTTGCCTTTAGTTATACATTATTAATAATGATTAATCATATGATTAATCAGTGATCATGTGAAGACACTGATCACTTTAATGATTTCTCACAATAATTATCAACAATGACAACAAGGTGGGAAACAAATATCGATATTCAGCACTTTATTTCTATTAATCTCAGTAATTGTTAAATTTTTTGGCTTTGCCGTTACCACAGTCGCCCCACAAATGAGACACACGCAGGTTTCTTTCACAGTCGTAAAAAAGAACTCCTCCTCCTATTTGTTGTGAAAGTGATACGTTTTCTTTCTTTTTTCTGCCATGTTTTTAGGGTAAGAAACTGCATTCAGTGCCCATCTTCGCTGCGCTTGCTAGCTTACTCTCCACGAGCACTGATGTTTTGTCACACGCACAATACTGACCTTTGAACTAGAGTAGGTCAGAGTTCACCTAAACTTATCTAAACTTCATGTATAATAAACATATTTTTAAGATATTGTCATTTTTAAATCTATATATATGCAAGTGTGTTTAAAAAAGACTAGCAACAGAATAAAATTACATTTTAGACGCAGCTCACTAGTGAGTTGTGCTATTTTTAGAACAGGCCTGCGGGTGACTCGTGTTCCTTGGGGGCAACCAGAGGCACCGTGTTGGTGACCCCTGATATAGACTGTGTCTGTCCCCAGACTGGTAAATACAAAGAAATCTGTAAACAATTAAATGGCAATTTAATAAATGTTAAACAAATATAAAATATACATAATACAGACAAACAATTAATAAGGCTTGGTTTGCAGAATATTAGATCTTTCCTTACAAATGCGCTTTTTGTTAATATAGATATTATCACAGATCATAACCTTAATGTGCTCTGTTTGACCGAAACATGGCTAAAACGAGACAATTACATTACATTAAATGAGTCTATACCCCAAAATTACTGTTATAAGCATGAACCTCATCCAAAATGCAAAAACAAACACCTATAAAGTGTTCCTGCACTTTATAGAAATATTTTTACATTTACCCATAGATCTGATTGCAGATGCAATTATTTTGAAGTAATGATGCAAAATATAACTTCATCTGGTGTAAATGATAAATCGAGTTTGTAATTTCTACTGGCCACCAGGGTACCACACAGATTTTATCAAGGAATTTGCTGATGTTTTATCAGAAGTAGTACTGGCCACAGATCAAGTTTGATTTTTTGAATTTCTTTAATAACAAAATAGATACTGCCAGAGACAAAAATCATAACATGCAAATGCCTGCAACACAATCACATCAGATGGTGCATATGGTCATAATTTGCCCAAGGAACAACTCCAGTCTTTTACTACTATAGATAGGGATGAACTGTCAAAAACAATTAAATCATCTAAATCAACAACACATCTGCTAGATCCTATACCTACCAGGCTGTTGAAAGAGATGCTGTAGATCCTCTACATAGTATTATGAATTCATTATTGTTGTTGGGATATGTCCCAAAACTCTACAAACTGTCTGCAAACTGTACAACTGCAAACCTAGTATTTCTATTTAGTTTTATTAAAATACGTCTCATAATAATCATATATTGTTTTTTGTGTTATACATTTGACAGTTTCCCTGTTTTATTTTCATTGTATGTAAAGCTGCTTTAAAGCAATTCAACATTGTAAAAAGTGCTATCTAAATAAAATGTAAAAAGTTGAAGAGTTAAATCTTTCATAAACAGCAGAATACTTATTTACAGGTTCTTGTGTGGATGTTTGGTTCTTTGTATTATATGCCTATTTAAATAAAAAGACAATCCCATATAACAGCTGGAACTTCGAACTCATCACTGCATCAATGACTATAGAGATGATGATTATCAATGACTACATATCTTTTGTATAAGACCTCCCAATTATGTCGTAACAAACTGGTGCGTGGATCCATAAACATTGTGTTGTGCAGCTTAAACCAATCACTGTATTCTATCTAACATTAACAATGTGACATGAACACAATATGTACATGTGTTGATCGCGTTAGTTAACTGTAGTTAGTCTAGTCAGCTAATGCGTTAAAATTTAAAAAATGCAGACATTTCATCTATTCAATCGCTCCACTACACGAGTAACTTCCGCATTCAATTCTTCCAATGGAAGTCTACGGGAGTGTCGCAACTCAACTGCACTGTGCACAATGAGTGTGCGGTGTGCAAAGCACGGTGGGCGGGGCAGAAGGAGTCGGCCATGAGCGTGCAGTGCGCAAACCGCGTGTGGCGCAGAGCAGATAGGAGGAACCGAAAATAAACAGCAGAGAGTCACGTCGCCGAGGTGAGTTACCTTAAAGGGCGAAAATACGACATTTAACACGATGCATATAATGTTATAACACCGTCGTGGTGTCGGATAGTGTCTCCGCTGTCTTGAAACGACAGAGATATGATTTTGAGATGAGTCGATGTGGTTAAATGTGTTCTGAAAGATGCACGAGTAAGGTTTTCTGACGGCGCACTCGGGCCTACTGCGAAAGGCTGCAAGTGGGAAAGTCGCGCGATTTCATCGAATGATCGCAGCGTTTCGATGATGTTTTTTTTACCATAGCAAACGCAATTAAAGTCTGAGCACGTGCGCATAGCTGAAGGATAGATAAAATATCGCCGTGGGACTGGATGGTCTCCCTAATGGTGAGAGAGGGTCTGTGGGAACCAGCCTGATGGACCGGGAGAAAAGTGGGATAAGGCCGAACCTATCCGACCTGAAGACTACTGCTGATCTTCATAAGGTTTTCATGTCACAAGATCATCTTATTCTATCTCTGCGGACTGCTGCTAGTCTTTATAAGGTTTTCATGTCACAAGATCATCTTATCTCTGCGTGAATGTTCTTGAGCCATGACTCTATTACAGTAGTTGGATAATGCGGTCATAGTTTGAGACAAATGCATCCTGTAGTAACTGCAGATGGCCATACTAGAAACATGTCAAGTAACTGTCCCAAAACCGTGGGGGCTGCCTACCTAAAAACAGACCATGCTGAACGTTAGAATCGAACATCAAATTTCAGACAATCGATCCTTAAATGATGTTTGGTTCGAAAGCGCATAGGAGTCTCAGAACCGACTGGAATTGAGTCTAGGATGCCCAGTAATGCTGTTAAGGCAGGCAGCGAACTGCGGTTTGACCACAACCATGTGTAAATAGGTTTTCGTGGATAGACGTGCCAGGTGCTTAGACACGTGCTGTAGCAATTATGTAGTTGAGAATTTGGTTTGTGAAAGATTCGTTTGTTCAACAGCTGTTCATCAGCTGTTAAACTCATTTGACTAGTTGTAAATGTCTTACCAGCTAGTTTAGCATGTTTTAGACTAATGACTTAACTAGCTGTTTAAGTTGAATTGCTGTTGAGTTTGACCCACAGACTAATAGCTTTATATAGCCCATTTTCCTTCATGCCTCTGACATAGGTCTGGTGTCAAAACAGGAGTGATTTCTTTGTCAACCATGTGCTTCATTTATATGCTCTGTATGCTTGTTTATTTGTGAATGCCATGCCGTCTGATTGCTGTCTTATTCATTCAGTTTTCTTCAGTTGTAGGGTGCAGTCAAAGGCTATGAGCAGCAACGAGTGTTTCGGTTGTGGCCGTACAGGTCACTGGATCAAGAACTGTCCAAATGCTGGACGTGGACGTGGCAAGGGCCGTGGCAGGGGGAAAGGTGAGCCTGTCATGTTACATGCTGTGATCAAGACTCTGGTAATTGCTAAGTGACACATGATGTGTTTGTCTTGATCTTCCTCTAGATCTTTTCTGTTATCGCTGCGGAGAACCAGGCCACGTTGCAAGGGACTGTGAGAGGACTGAAGATGGTAAGGGCATATATAAAATATGAACTCATTGAAGAATGCTAAATGGTCTGTGGTTGGTTGATCCTAGTTTTTGGCATCTTAAATGATTATAATTTAATTTATTTAAGATTGATAACATGCAGCTAATTTCAATCAAAACACTACCTTATCTGGAGTTGCTAGACAAAAGTAACTTTTAAACAACACTGCCATGCCAAAGCAAAATACAGTAACTTGTTTAACAGTGAAACTATGAATATTTACTTGGGTTTCGTGTGGACTTAGTAGGGTTTTTTTTTCTCTGAATCTGGGTATAGTTGAGCCAGATTTGTCTTATCAGAGGGCAGATAACAAGGACTTGACTAAGCAACAATGTAAAACCTAGTTACCAGTCACAGTACCAAAAATATATTCTTTCCCTTATACTTACATAACCTATACTTGTATATCTGATGTTACAATGCATCGATGCCACTTGTAAAATAATAGTACTTTATATAGTACCTATACTTTTATATAGATACTCCACCATCACGTAATGTGACGTCCGCTATGCATTTTGCCAAAAGCGCGTATTTTCGTTTCACTATACTGTCTACTGTCAGATTTTGTGTCTGCTGTTGGACGCAAATCGTGGATATGGAAATATTTTGTATTTCGGAAAATAGATGGGCAGACAGAGAAAACCCATGTAATTTGTAAACATTGCCAGTGCCAGCTAAAATACTCGGAAATACAACAAACTTGTTAGTGCAGTTAAAAGAGAAAAGAGAACATGGAAGTGATAAAAGACGAAATAGTCACTGTCATCTTAAATCATGTGCCCATTATTTTTTTGTGTATTTGTGTAAGTGTATTTTTTGTTGTAAATGTCCCAATTGGGATACTGTATATGCAATTTAAAACAGTTTAATTAAACATTCTTATGTATTTTTGTTTCATTTGTGAGTTTTGTGAGAATAAAAATGTAACTGGCTTTGTAAACTAGACACACAATATCGAAAAATTGATCAATATATGGAATGTCAATACTAATATCTAAAAATACATATTTTTTTAAGGGTATCGGCAAATATCATATCGCTGGATGAGAGAATTGATATCCTATCATAAGATGTCGTCTGATTTACACACCTAGTTGTTACCCACCAGTTGTGGGCTATATTAATTATTCACTTCATTTCCATGTTTTTCAGCGTGCTATAACTGTGGCAGAAGTGGCCACATCTCCAGGGATTGCAAGGAACCCAAGAAGGAGAGGGAGCAAATATGCTACAACTGTGGCAAGGCTGGCCACATGGCCCGTGAATGCGACCATGCAAACGAGCAGAAGTGTTACTCTTGTGGAGGCTTTGGACACATTCAGAAAGGCTGCGAGAAAGTCAAGTGCTACAGGTAAATTAAATAGTTACTTGGGTCTGTAGGTTTGACCTGTAGGAGCTCGATGAGACTGAACAGATTTTACAGGACTACCATTGTATCAAATTTGAAATATTTATGGGCCTATTTGCTTTTGATCCTTGCAGGTGCGGTGAAATCGGTCATGTTGCCGTGCAGTGCAGCAAGGCGAGCGAGGTCAACTGCTACAACTGTGGAAAATCTGGCCATGTGGCGAAAGAATGCACCATCGAGGCCACTGCTTAATCCCATTTCTTGTTTCCCCTCCTTTTTCTGATTGATGGTTGTATTATTTTCTCAGAATCCTCTTCACTGGCCAATGGTTGGCAGATAGAGGCTATTCCCAGGCCAGTGAGCTCTTGACATGTTAGAGGAGGAAAGGGGTGGAAAAAAAACTCCACTTTCTGCATTTAGTACAAAAAAAATGTTTTGTTTAGTTTGGTAGAGGTGTTATGTATAATGCTTTGTTAAAGAACCCCCTTTCCATGCCACTGGTGAGCAGGGATGTGTGAGTTGAGTGGGATGAACGTTTGTCGGTTAGGCCTCTAGAGACTCATGGAAGACTCATAGCCTCAGAGAGACCGGAAAAGGTAAATAAGAACCATACAAATCAAGGAAGTGTCAGCTTCTGAGTTATTTGCATTTTTGTTTTATCAATGAGTCTGCGTTTGCCTATGAGTGATTGACCTGAAACCGCAGCACAGATTACAGTCAGGTCTGTCCAGGCCGAACCAGCAGTATGCAGCTATGTGGAGATAATAACGTAACATAAAATAAGTTTATAGGCTATTCTGGAAGCATTGTGTAATACCAGTTTCAGAAAATATAATTTGTAAAACAGGCTGTTTCATCGTTCAGAGCAGCTAAGTTGACAACCTAGTTAATGATCCCAAGATTCACCCAAGGTGAAAACTTCAGTAAAAGAACAATAAAATGAAAAAAAAAAATCATAAAACAAACTTGGAGTTAGTAGAAAGGTAAATGTTTTCACAGAAGTCAAAATGTTATTTTTGTACAATATCACAAAAAACATTACTCTGGGAAAAAAAAGTGATCATTTGCTTGTATTCAGTTTTTAAGTCGAAAGGTAAATGCAATTGAAGTTCTAGGACAATGTAATTTTAAACTATCAATAAAACTGGAGGGAGAAGGGGTGTAAAGTCTCAAGTTTCTTTTCTGAGTTCCCTTATTTTACTCATGTTTTGTAAATACAATTATCAGTGTTATTGTGTATTTGTATTTGCATTTTCTATAATCTGTTGCCTTCAAGGCAATTGGAGTACAAGAACTTAATCGAATAACATTCTGAAGCAAAGTAAATATTAGTAAGAGTTGACTTGCATAAAAAAAGACAACTGACACTTTTGGGCTTTAGTTGTGGCCTAACGTTTAGAGAGTTGGACTTCTTGGACTTCCTGATGCCAGCAGGAAATTATTAAGGTCCCTTTGAGCAAGGCAGATTTCCCCCAGTTGCTCCTTGGGCGCTGCAGTGATAGCTGCCCATTGTGCAGTGTGTGTGTGTTCACTACTTTCAAGGTTTTATTTTTTGTAATATTTTTAAAACTATCTCATAATTGACATCCAAACAGCCAAAATTATTTTACACATTAACAGCCCATTTAGTTCACTACCGTGACTATTTTGTAAGTCCAAGTCTGAGAAGAACAGCTGGCCAGCATTCTTTTACATTTAATCAGTATTCTGCAATAAACTACAGACAGAAAGTTATTTTCTTTGTTTAGCACTTTAAATTTGTATTATTGCAAAGCAGCTTTACAGAGAAAGGTTTCAAAATCTAATTGATTTCTAAAAATGTAAGCGTATGGTCTTGTGATATGGAGTACATGGTATTACATGAGAAAATTAAAAAAATAATTTGCAAGAATGCCATAAAATGTACACTAGCATTAATAACTAGAAAATAAAATGGATAGGTGTCTGTATTTGGACCTGTTATATTGAATTATTTAGGTTATAATAAGCTATGTCTCTTAATACATATATTAACACGTATAAACACGTGTATGTATATACAGCAAGTAGTGTTTACTTTTATATGGTTACCATGGATCAATAAGAACAGACCTCACAACTAAACATAGCTTCAGTAACCAGAACCCTGTTCAGTAGTGAGGTCAGTCTGTAGAGCTAAACGCTCTGAACTCTAAATAACAGAATGATTTAACACTGCAGCTGTATGGATGTCAGCGAAGGGCTCATATTCAAACAACCAGAGGAATCCCAAGAATATTTAATAGTATCTTCACAAGCGATTTCAGCCACTATGCATTGGTCTCACCATAGTCTACACAGTATGTTGCTGCTTTACATATTCATGTGTGACTTTAGTAAGAGAAATGGTGGGATTCAGAATGAGATGGAAGGATGATCAACAACCAGGTGCATAACTTCTACCAACCAACATAGGTGCAAAATGGATAGCAAACAAACAAACCATGAGAAAGCAGTGGTCCCAGTTTATCTTTGTCTCAGTAGAACAACTCTGAAATCATGCCAGTGGCCCTGCTATTAGAAATGAGATGCAAGTTTTTTTTACAACAGCTCAAAACCTAGGTTATATTTCAAAACCTTAAATAATATACTACTATGACATCATGACACATGTCTGTAAAAAATTTTGAATCACCAATCAGAAATATACCTTTATGGTATAGATCAGTACAAAAGTACAACTTTTGAATAGGTTGTGTAAATGTTCAGCTTTGTTCATGTGATAACCAGAGTTGCTGCTTAACCTGACACCTTTTTATAGTTGATTACTTAGAAAACAGATGAATTTGGCAGCATAAGGCACCACAAATAATAGTTAGTTTTATGATTTTGGGAACACTAATGGACATCAACATTGTAGATACAGCTCAAACATGACTTCTAAATGCACAGTGTAATAGTATGTTACTGTTCTCTTTTTAAATGCACTGACAAGTTTGTCGTATTTCCCAAGTATTTTAGCTGGCAATGGCAACGTTTACAAATTACATGGGTTTTCTCTGTATGCCCATCTATTTTCCGAAATACAAAATATTTCCATACCCACAATTTGCTTCCCAACAGCAGACACAAAATCTGTGTGTCACGGTTTTGTTGCATCGCAATCTGAAGCACAGGCCTCTCCTTAAAGGGGAGAATTTTCCTCACGAAGGCTTAAGGTAAAGCCTGACTAACATATGCCTCCTTATCTTTGTGTAAAAAGACTGTGATTATGAATACATATGAGAATGGTGATTAATTTAATCACCACTATGAACCACACCTGTAAGATTGGTTTAATAATTGGATTAAGCGTCATTTACAAAAACACTTCTTTCTGGAATTTTATTCCTCATTATGTTTTTTTAAATATTGGTGGTCTTAGTTTTGTCTTGATGTGCAATTATAATATAGATCAAATTCCAGCTAAGTTATCTACCTTCCACAAACAAGTGCTCCTATCATTGTCATTAATATATAAGCATCATTTTTCTCTGCATCGCTATTTCATCTGGAATAATTGAAACATTCTTTACAAACATAAATCTCTTTTTCTTAAAAAATGGTTTGACAACGATATTAAATTGGTTAGTCAGTTAAATAATAAAGAAGAAACACTCTTTTCTTAAATGGTAGTTACTCAAAAATAATTTGCAGTTGTGATTGATTGGCCTGATTCAGCGTCTTTTGATGTTACTAAATCTTACATTCGTTTTTCATGAAATCCCTAAACTAATTATAGAGCTATCCGTACTCTTTTCCAAAGAGAAATTGTTACTGTACCTTATGTTTTGTCTCATTGGGTCTCTTCACTGAATAGGCAATTGATTTTCTGGAGAAAAGTGTGGATGTTACCACAGAAATATCATCTTAGAATTAAGATAAAAGAAATTTCCTATATGCTTATTCATAGGTTTTATCCAGCTAATCATTATTTCCACAAAAAAAAAATATTCATGAAACATTTTCAGTGTTTAAGAACCTTTTCACTCCTATAGGAAACTCTTTGGCTTTACTGACTATCCTGACCAAGAGGAAAAATACTTTTACTTAATAATTTATTTATTCTATTGACCAAATTTCACATTCATAAGTGTAAATTTACCAATAAAAAACCCAGTTTTATGTTTTTTGTTATGTTTTTTTTGCGTTTTTTTTGTTGTTGACTAAAATATGTATATGTATTGTGACGAGCCTCTTCGGACTGATCAGCATCACCCTGGCAACCAACACGCCGCACCTGCACGCCCTCATCACCGGCTGAACGGTCACGGCTGCACCTAATTAGGGATAATCGAGCCATCCCGCAGCCCTTGGTCCAGCCCCATAGTGATGGTACCCAAGCCGGACGGCACCCTCCGCTTCTGCAACGACTTCCGCCGCCTGAATGCAGTCTCTGAGTTCGACGGCTATACCATGCCTCGGGTCGACAAGCTTTTGGACCGGTTGGGGAGGGCCCGGTATATCTCCACCCTGGATCTCACAAAAGGATACTGGCAAGTACCTCTCACCTGTTCTGCCAAACAGAAAACTGCTTTCTCCACCCCTAGTGGCCACTGGCAGTACCGGACCCTCCCCTTCGGACTCCATGGGG
>JAZGTJ010016147.1:0-12892 GCA_036877575.1 Botia almorhae | reverse complement strand
AAGAGTGAAATACATGCTTGGCCTCAAGTTTCAAAGAGAGTGTGTAATGAAGGGTGCGTGCATGAGGAGGCAGCAGCACTGGGGATATTTGGCCACACCTGAGCCCCTGTTAAAGGATACAGTAACATTCCCACAATCTCTTGCTACCCCTCAAATTCTTGAGCAATGTGCATCGTAGTGCACACAACTCGCCACCCCCCAAAAAATTGTGTTAATTTATTTTGACACAATAATATCAATCACATATTCAAATAGATTTGGTCAATTAAATTCTAGTTCATTTTGCTCATCATCGACAGTACTAACACACACATGGTTTGATTGAAATGTGTTTGACTGTGGAATAAAATGTTACTTGCTGTGAAGCTTATTTAAAAAACACAATATATTAGGTCTGGATTCAATCTCCAGTCTTCTTGCATGCCAGACAAAAACTATACCACTAGACAATCCCATCTTACCCTTATATAAACAACATAGTAGTTTAAAAATGTGTTTTTCTATGTCACGCAAGAAGCTAGAACGTCCACCGATGCCCTTACAAAAATAAATGTAAAAAAAGACACATTAAAGTACAAAGAGGTTTTTTCACGTTTACCGTCTCGGTACATGCTTTTATTTCAATCAAAATGGGGGCGACATCTTGTACTTTTATACAATGCAAATGTGCTGTTCCAGATGCGTCACGTTGACCTGAGTTTTTGTGTAGTGTGTAAATATGTGATGAATCTCCTGAGGGTCACGGTCATTTACACTTAAAGAAACACATTATTTCTTTTATAAAGGCTGTCTTCTTGTGATTGTTCTGCGGTACTAAGTGTTGATTGATGCTTATCCCCAGAGATATGTTAACAATATCATCACTGGACAAACTGAAGTATCATTTGACTCATTAACATTAATAGTTCAACAGCAACACCAGTTTCACATTTCAATAATCTATGACCATGAAAAGAAAGACATGCTCTATTCTGCACGTGTATAAAATGGGAATGTTGAGCCACAAACGCCTTATAACAGAAGTTATATAGCTGATACTATATTTGTTCACTATTTGTTCTGAACAGATAAAGTCTCACAGGAATGTAACTATTTTTTAACCTCTCTCACCAACACAAGTAGTAAGATTAAGTTTAGCAATAGCTTGAGGGCCACGTTTGGAGAAGCACGTATCAGACTGATAATACTTCTCAGAGAAGTGAGCTGGTTCTTATTCTTCTTCATAATCTTAAAAGAGCAAACGGGAACTTCTTCGTGCGTAAAAGGAGAAGAACTAAACCGTCATCACAAAAGCAGCTCGTGGACACTTCTCAAATTTCCCTGTTTTAATTATCTAGAACTTCCTTTAAATTGCAAACGCCGCAGTTTGTTGTTCCTGACAAAGGCAAACGACTTTCTGCGTGTTCTGTGCTAAATTGCCTGAGGGCTTGTGGCCTGCTCAGAGTTTCAGCCATGGCTTAGTGCATATTTAGACTTTATATTGCCTCTTATAATCTTTAAAATCCAAAAGAGAATAAAAGGCTCTTTAAACATGACACACACACACACCTTTTTGTCTTAAATTTGCTCCAGGCTTTGTTATTTGTAGACGTTGCTATAGTGGGTGTTTGTTATTTTATAGTTTAACACACTCAGCAGATGTCACATTAGGTGAAAGACACACCCAGCAGTTTCCTGGGAAGTGTGCTATGACAGCACCTGTCTCCTTGTATAAGATGGTATGAGAACAACTTACAACTATCATAAAAAATATTAAAGCACATATCAAACAAGTAAATTAAATGATTAAATTGAAACTCTGGGTAGAGGCTATGAAAGAAAACAAACAGTAATATTAACTCTGGCAACCAGTGGCAACAACATGCTTTCAATAAAAACACAAAACACCAAAGCATGCTGGGAACTGGAAACCCCCCTTCTTAGTTTCAGCAAAGCTACGTTAACCCCAATATAAATGTTTCAAACAACCTCAACCCAAATGGATTAAGTCAATTTAAATTGATCATACGCAATTAAATTAACTTTAGGAATTGTGTTGTGTTAGCTCATTAGCCCAAGTAAATCGAGCGAGTGGCTAACGTTTTTTTTTTAACAAACACAGATATGAAATATATATTTAAAAGACCCGGTTAAGGACAAGACACCCTTGAATGTTGCAGGGTAAGCCAGGTTGTTATTTTCTCTTTGAGTTAAACAGCGCAATGGCTGTATGGGTCTTTGGTAACCTTGGCTGGAAGATAACTGTTAGTCCCTCCCTTAGGTAAAGGGGATTCAGACCCGACATCCAGAGCTCTGCGCTGGCCTTCTCCCTGCCAGGAGCTCGACTCGCTCACTCCAGGCCATTGTGTTCTCAACACATTCCCCTGGAAAAAAATGAAGCAAAGGAAAACAATAATGGACACAAAAGCCCACACCGAGGGCCATCTGCTCTCCCCGAAAGCTGTGGAGCTGACCTCCTTGTCACTCTCACTGTCTGTCCCATCTTTCTAAACGGTTCTGCGAGATGGGAGAGCCCATCGGCGCGGGGCCAGGGGAGGCACGTCCTTTCACCTCTGAGTGGGCACGAACAAGACCTGACAGACTGCAGGACTCAATTTCACCTCTGCAGAACGAAATACAGGGAGAGAAGGTGAGGAAACGAGGGAGGCTGGGAAAAAGAGAGAGAGAGAGAACAAAAGAGGGTGATGGTGAGTTGAGTTGTGGGGGGTTAGCAGAATAAAAGCCTTGTTTTGGTTTGTAAAAGAAAGGCTACTTCTGTTTTAGCAGTTAGATTATGGCATTTGATAACAGACAAGAAGAGGAACTTATTATAGATTCTTTTATAAGTTCTTTAGCTTCTTCTCAGTTCTGCGTGAATTAATTTGCATGGGTAGGTCACGCAGATGGTGGCAACAAATCTGCCATTTTTTCAACGAAAAAATAAACAAATGTACAAAAAAAGAGTATTTGAAAAAATGTTGAGCAAACAAAATATCTTATAACACAGATAATCATTTTTAATATTCAAGCAAAAACTGTTTGGGTAAGAAATCTACAAGAAAGACAGGTAGACAGACAGAGTCAGAAAGATGGACAGAGAGAGAGATTGAGAGAGAGAGAGAGATCCAAATTCCCATCAACCTGTTTTTTTCATGTTTATTTGAAGGGAAAATCCAGGCTACAACAACACACTGTGTCATTACAGTGTTTCCTGTTGCCTCATGGAACGATATGAAGAGCTCTAGCAAACACATCTGTTCTCTCACTGAGCAGATAACAGCTCGGCAGATCTTGTTTTCAGGTGTTGGAGGAACAGTGGAGGGTGGGAAAATTATATTTCATGAGAACCAGTTGTATTACAGTTTATATTGTTCTTCAATATATTGGAACATAATTTATGGCTGTTGCATGTGATATACAGTATATATATATATATAAAATTTCCCTGTTTATTTTCTTTACAGTATATGGCGGCTTCCACTTCATATATAAAATATCATATATAAAAACATCGGTTTTATTAACTGGTGTACAGTAAAAAAAAGTCATAATTATCATTATCATTGTGAACTAATGAACTCTCTTGACAAGATACAGTTATTTATGTAACGTAAACTGATGTATTATACAAATATCATTCAAAAATTAACTACCTCATTAATTTTACAGAGCAATTGTACATCACACACTTGTGCACGTGTTAAAAAGCTCTGCCAATATTTGTTTTGTCAATATCCACTGCCATCCATCTTACTCTTAACTTTGATGGCCATTTAGCCAATTATTATGTCCATAATGGCTTTTCATCAGCTCATCTCTCCTTTCTAGAGTCGTGCCTTACCCATTTACCTTTCCTGGAAATGTCACGTTGTGTCAGAGTTGTTGGCAAATGTTGCTGCAATTATCTTGACTACTCAGATTCCTTGGGGAGGGTAGCTGATTGCCGTTAATTTGTCAATGCAATGTAGCTGCCTTACAGAATGCCTGTAAAGAAGACCAAACAAGACAAAAAGTAGCAAAAAACAGACAGATTTCCTTTTAATCTTAACTCTAAAAGAAAGGTACTGTTTATTTTGGTAACACTTGAAATCATTTAGTATCCGAAATCCTTCAAATTTTCTTTATCTCACAACAAAGCTTCCAAAAGTAGCACTTTGGTCCAACTAAAAGAAAAAGAATATAAATAACTAAAAAGCTAAGTTTCTTCAGAAACCTTCATAGAAACTTTATTGAAATCTAGCCATTTGCGTCCTGCATGTTTAAGCTTTGTTGACCAGAACCCCGTAGCGTTGTCTTTGCTCGGCCTTCCGCATTAAATACTTGGATGCATGCGCGAGTAGACGTGTGAAGTTTTGGGCACAGTTTTATCGTCTGGATGCTGCTCAAAGAAGGTGGAGGTAGCTGAGGTAAGGCGTACAAAACAACTACTCTTTCCAAGTTCTCCTGCTCCTTTTCTACTTAGCTACAACTTGAAGGCAACACCAGGTGTCTCTTGCCTTCCACTGGCTCGCGTTCTCTTGAACCCCAAACCCAATAGAGTGGAAACATGAAGAAAAACCCAAAAGCCACTTAACCTTCACCCCTCCTTCCCACCGCAACCCCAGGCAAAATGTACCCATCTGATTCTCACCACTTCTTTCACATGAAGAAGAAGTGCCAGCTTCAGCTAATGTGCTGCTGGAGCGTGGAGCGCTTGTGACGCTCCTCTGTGCAAACGTACAGCTGGCGTGCTTGGAGACAGGTGGCCTGGCAACGGCTTTCTTCCAAAAGGAGTCTGAAAGAAACTCTCTTCTGTCTGCTATTCCATCTCTTTTTTTCTTGCGGTGCTACTGTAGTTTTGTTGTACAGCTAGGTTTCAGAGGGAGCCGCATTGCGATTGTTCAGCATATGTGTTGCATATGTTTGAAAACAGTGGAGGGATTGAGAAACCGATGATAATGAGTCAACTGAGACATGCTAATTAGATAATTGCGCATTGTGAGCGCTTATTTAGATGGTGCGCGTACATTTAACAGTATGATTTAATGGTCATTTAACATCTTCGACAAAAAATGCAATGAAATATGGCATAAGCACACCATACAGTCGGTTGTTATATCAAAAAACTATTTGTACTTGAGTTGACCCTTTAACATAATTTTCATTGATGTTTGAAAGGTTCCTTCTGCCATATTAAATTGTATTTTCAACTTAAATAAAATCAGATCTATATATAATATATTTCACCATTCATTTTATAAGCGAAAATGTATTAGCTGGCTTTGGGTAAGTCTAGCCACCCACCATGATTGTTTAGAACAGTTTTTACGTAAATAAAAAAATGTCCCATTTAGTTCTCTCCAAACATTTTTGTCTTTGATTAAAAACAGTCTGGCGTGAGGGAAAAACAGTCGCCCATTGGGGATGGGAAGACTGTGTTTATGAAGACAGACAAAGAATACACATCTTGGCTTTCTGCTTTGCTTTGGCACTTTCCAGTGGTGCCAGAACGGGCAGTGCCAACACTGTGTGCGCGTTCTGCCTTCTCCTCCATCTGCTGGGGCAAGAGGCCTGAGAGGGTCAGTGGCTGCTACTCTGTTCTCCTCTCATTTCAGCCTGGAGCTTCTGTAGACACACTTAAAGCAGGCTGTAAAAGGCTAATGTTCACATTCCATAATATTCGTCGTAATATTCCCATTCGTCTCCTTAGGTAGTAGTTACACATTAAAACCACGATTAAAGCAATAAAAAGGCAAATTGTTTGATTTGGTGTAATTCCTTCAAGCAGCTTCTATTTCTCTCTAGACGAATACACAAACAAACATTAGCAGACTGGCGTATCCAGCTCCTTAAGATGAAAACTAAACTAGCCTAAAGCGCTCTTAACTACCTTTGGGACTCAGGCAATACCCTCCACACAGCATGTGTAACAGCCCAGAAAATCATTTAGGAGATTGCTTCACTTTTCAGCACTGATTTACTAGCTTCTTTTCCTGCATGCAGCTGTGGCGTGTTGGTTTCTTTACATTTGCTTGCTTCTGTCTGAACGGCTTTTAATAATGATCGACAAATTAAAAGAATGCTAACAAGGTATTGTAATGAATTTCAATATGAATACTGCTATGATCACCATCATTTTAGATAAATTAGATTTTCTTTCTTGTCATTGAATGGTACATACAATAAAATTCAGGTGCACCTTCGACAAAATACCAAAGTTATTCCAACAGCTAAACTGTGGTATCTTGGTATTAGCCATTAAAAAAGTATAATAAATAATAATAAAAATAATAAAAAATTAACAAATAAAACAAAATACAATGAGCACATGCACAACCTGCTGTGCTGAAGCTGTGACCCCCTATTAACTTCCTATGTGTTTACAGTCGCAACAATAATTATAGTAACTACAGCTTTTTTGGTGGAAACAATAGCTATGCTACATTAAACAAAAACAACAACAGAACAGAAGCAATTGATGTCTGTTTTTGTGTCTGAAGGGACTGTCTTTCCTAGAGCAGAAGTCATATGGTTATTTTATATTGTCGTGTTAGTGATGTGGTGGTAAAATTAGCATGTAAATACAGTGAGTTTTCTCAGAATGACGTTTGTTCTGTGTAAGAGAGCCCAAAGGTGCCATGAGCTACAAGAGGAACAGGCAGGGCAGATTAGAGTCTTTCTCCAACTTTGCTCCAGGCTGCCCAGTCAACTGTCACCACGCTAACACGACCTGTCGCTGCTCGCAGCGCCTCTCCGCACTTCCTCTCCTGTCAGACACTGTTTAATACAAACAATTAGCATTGGAAGCTAACGGCTAGGTGTAATTTCCCAGCAAGTGCCTGAAGACATGGAGCAATTCGACAGTGAAAGTCAGTGAGCTAGTGCTACTCCTGGTTGAGGGTGATTAGCCTGTTATGTTGCTAGCAAACTGATTGATATAAAAAACCTATGCATGGTTTGAACACATGCACAATTCTTTAAGTTAAAAGGTTTAAGATTGTAAAATCTACAATTCAATACAATCTTTATATGCAATATAACTCTGAGTGTGCATGGTTTCTGGGTTATTTACTATGAACTTGAATAGCCACTGCAGTAGCAACTCAGGACAACATGTGGTCTAATTTTGATGCACGAACTTCATTTATATATACGTATTTAACCACTAAGCACAGCCTTGAAAAGCTGCTTGCTCAAATTAATTTTGGGGAAGTTGAATTCCTCAAAAATGGCAAGAATGAAGACAAAACAAATGAAGCCTGCCATTGAAAATATTCCAAGCATGCTTCTCAAAGCGGTCAGAATTATGAACGGCCTCTTGATAATTAAAATCTTGCATCCCCCAAGGAGACTAATGAAACCAATAAAAGCTGTGTTCAAATGAAAGTGGGACACTCTCATTAGAAAGCTCTCAAAAGAGTCATGTGTAGGGTGAAAGCACGTCATCAACACAGTCTTTGCTTGAAAGACTCTGGAAAAATATTGTAATAAAGCCAAGATCCTTTCCTAAACATGTTCCAAGGCCAGTAAACCACAATTATAATGATTGCTTGGAGGGGGAGTCATCTTAATACATCAAATCTTAATTAAAAGCCTTTCAGTGTGTGCGCGTATGCGTGTGTTTGTGTCTGAGATTGGAGAGGTAAAATAAAAGCCCTCACACCACCATCACAAGATTTTAAACTTTACAGTCTGGAGTCGTGCTGATATCCATTTGAAAGAGTGACGGTTTGTAGACCAGTAGGAAGAATTTTGCCCTTGAATGTAGCCCAGTATTACACTTATGCTTATTTTTAACATGCATTAAGCAGGCATATGCATTAAGGCAACTGCACGAGGCGACACAATGTTGCACAGCTGAAAAATAGTGAACAAGAGAAAAACAAGCTAGGAATTTACTTTATTATTAAGAATTTATATTTTTCATTAAGAATTTAATCTCATATTTTCCTTAAACTTACAGAACTCTATGAAATTACAATGATCCTATTTATATGACAATCTATATCATACATGCAAACAATGTTGAATTCACTGGCTCCTTAATGTACATTTTTATTAATTTTATTAGTTTTTAATTTTTAATTATATTGCATTATATTTAATACTCATAGTATTTAAGCAATACAGTTTGAGAGGCCATGAATATAGTCTGTATTATATACAACAGCTTATATTATAAAATCACTTTAATGTACACCCTCTTGAGGCTCATTACTTCACTAATATATATGTTTTTTGCAAAGCTGGCTTTGACCAATCAGCATCCCGGGCCAGAGCTACCCTTATTATAATATTAATTTATATCATATACATTTTGCATAGTGTGTCATACATTTTTTGCATATCACATATTGTATCTATATTTAAGGCCCAACTGACTGAATTCAATTCCTCATAGATGCAAACTTATGCTCTCCTCTGATCATAGATCAAGGAAGTGGTTAATTAGCTCTATATTTCTTAAACGGTGTGAGCGCTGTTGTGTTGTGACAGGTTTGTTGAACCAGCTGTGGGGATGAGGTTTCAGTGTGTCAGTTTTAATTAAGTCAGTGCCTGTGACCTTAGGTTAAGGCTGAGGGACAACAATGGCCTCACAGCCTTGAGTAAATACCCAATGACTGTCTTACTGTCACGTCATCCAAAACAAACTCTCGTGTTCTTTATGAATAGTGTTGACGTCTACTTGCCGTTATATTGAACGTGTTGAGTGTTGACTGGTCGGGTTACAGGACACGCTAAGATTGTGATCAAATAAATGTCTGTCTTGTAGGGTGACAGCCAATATTAGCACATCACTTCAGCAGATGTTTAATATTTGGTCTTTGATGAGCTGAGTACATTGTTCTGATCGTTGATGCCACAAACAAGCCATTCAGAACTTCTCCAGTGGCCATTCAAGCACTAGTCAGCTGACCACATCAGACCTATGACATCAGCCTCAGAAACGAGGCATTATGGGTGATCTTTGTATGTTGTGGATATTTCCTATATTGTTTAGATTTATTTACAGGTAATTTATTCATTCTTGCATTCACACTGACATTGTGCACTCATACGTCTGAGACAATGACCAAACATAAGAAATCAACCAAAATTAATCAAAGTATTGATAGAACAATTGTGCTTAGCAAATTAGAATCTACACTATAGACAATGTGCACTTAAACCATAAAGATACCAGGAATAAACAGGCAAAATTGCCGTGAAGTTAGTTATCACCCAACAGAAGCCATATACAGTATCTTCTAAGATGCTAGCAGATACTAAGTTGAAGCAAGAAGCAATGGTACAGTTCTCTGAAAAAGTCAATGCTACATGAACATTAACATCACTGGCATTTTCATACATAAAATACAGTGTACATTTTCATACACATTTACAGGTTTAGCCAACATTATCCAAACCAAGTGAAAGTTTTCGTTCCACTGTAGGCACTCTTTGGAAAACTGGATTTATCCCAGAGGTCACATAAATCCTATTTTAGATATCTTAATGGTCTTGAAATGCTTTGAGTTCTGGAGGCAAAATGAGATTTGAAGAGTAATGTCAGATTTGAAGATATCTTCCAAAAAAGAAGAAGTGTTAAAATGGTCGTTGATCTCTTGGGGGGGTTCAATAATGTAAGTGTATCAGCAAATTAAAGTCTATTTTTAGAAACATATATTTTGTTTTATTTGTTTGGTGGTGCATCATATTTAAAGACATGTTCACCTATTTATTTTTCATTATTTCTGGCAGATACACTATATCTTAATTGTTTCTCCTGGATATCAGTGAGATTACAGGCAAATCAAATGGAAATTTTGCTTGTGCCTCTCACCTGAGAAACCCCCCCAGTTGTCTTACATGTGGAGCTTTTAGTTTCAGAACGATCTGAGCACTGTCACTCCAAAAACCAAAAGCTGCAATCAAAGGTAATATGAACTCAAATATTTTCAAATAATTTCTCCCAAGACCAATTATTCTGAGCTAAGCTATCCAAACTCTAACCCTATGTTGACAATTGTCCCACTGGTTTATACCTATTAAAATGAACATCTGAGACAAAACTGACATTGAAATGGACAAAGTTTACAGTAACTTACTGCTTTCTTGTGTCTGAATAAAAGCAATGTGCTTTGGGTGGAGGTCACCCACACCTCCACCCACATTGAGGACACACCTGCACTAGAGGAGCACCTGTCAAAGGGACCGGAGGATGGGGGTTGGGGCTGTACCTTGCCTTGTCTCTATGTATTGTCCTACAGTGAAGCACGGAGAAAAACAGGCACAGAGGGGCCACCTGTCTCAGTTCGTCGTACCCACTCCTTCATCTCCCCTCCGAGCGATTACACCAGGTCTCCGACACTAATCTAATTATACTGCTAAAAAGAAAGCGAGAGAGACCATAGAGGAGCCATAGTGTGGTCTAATTAAGGCACTGCCAGAGGTTGGAAACAATATGAGCTGTATTTTTTCACATGTATGTGTGTGTGATTACGAGTCATCAAGAGTTTTGCTCTCACTTAAGGCAAGGCTATTGTGATATCTAGGACATTGGGGGGGTATAACTATCAGCAATCTGATGTAAAGGTCATGCAATGAGAGAAAGACACGGAGAAAGAGAGAAATGGATAAAGGGAACAAGTGTAGTGCATTAGGGCTATATGAATCATAAGTTTGGTCAAAGAGGTACTGGCAGCCACCGGTCTATACGAGCAAGGTCGCAGTTCAGCGCCGCGCCTCAGGACCTGCTGCTCTTAAGCAGTCGCAGCTGCATTGTTCTCTCTCTGCCGGGGAGACTCTGCGTGTCCATCCGATTAGCCACTCCATGACCGTCCTTCACTGCTTGTATCACATACTGTTTACTGTGAGGGAGACCTTTAGTGAGGAGACAGATTTTTCACTTTGAAAGAGTCCTCTAACCGGCCTGAAGCGCTGTTTGTGCATGAGAGTCCTCCAGTTCTTCAGGAAACTCCCACACACAGCACTCACTCTATTATGCTCTGACAAAAGGGTTTAGCCAAACAATATAACATAGCAATATTTTGCTTGCCTTTGTTCTTCGTCTGTAATTGATGAAGTGATGCGTTATTTTATCTTAAAACAGCGAGCTTTTGTGGCATTCTGCGTAATCTCGCTGGCGACAAAAGAACGTTATTTAAACGTTCACTGATGCTTTCTACCTGTGCTCACACTAAACACTTACGATGATTGTATAATGCCACACACCCTGATAGCAAAACAGGGTGTAGTATTTTAGAAAACTGGACTTTGTTACATAAATTTGTTACATCATTTGTTATGAGACTGTGTCTCCAAGTTGAAGGCTATATTCTGGTGATGAACTTAGCATGTGACTTTAGCAAATGCTGAGCAAGCACTTCAACGGGCTTCCTCTTATTACTTAAGGAAGTGACCTTTAGGTACTGTTCATCAGACTCTTCAAGGTGTCCAGAAGTCTTCCACCGGGCTTCTGTCTTTAACTTCTTCAATTTTTCATGATAAAAGTTAAAACCAACAATGTAGGTTGTTCTTTAGTGTATTCTTGACATGTACAGTATATATCAGACAAGCTGGTTGTAAATGTAGATGGTTAAGCTAAAGCCCACAGAGGTGGTTTGTCTGGTTGAGATACCTACCATGACTTTATTTACTGGAGTCCTATTTCTGTCTGAAGGACTTTTTTGTCCCTGATTTCACAGCGGACTTATGACAATTTTTCAACCTTGTGTCTTACTGTATGTATGATTACAGCCCCATCTGCACCACCCAACAGAAATATGTTTATTAACTTAAATGACCAAATTTATTATTATCATTAACGCAAAACAATGCAGTAAGCGATAAAGCGAGTAGGAGTAGCACGTATATTCTGCTGTTAGTGCCATTCACACAAATAAAATAAAAAAACGTAAATTACACACATTTTGTATGTTGCTTTGTTAAAATATGATTATTAATCATAATTGGTAATCTAATGGCAGGCATATAATTTTGATATATTTTGATAGATTTCAGTTTTGGATTAACACAAACAAAACTGAAATTTTAGTGCCCACTGTCTGCTTAAATACTTCTGGGGGCTGTGGTACAAATACCCCTAGTTGTCTTACATCTATTCTATCTATTGTACTTTACATGTTTAAAATATTTTACTGGATGTGTCTTCTTGTTAAACTATGACCTTCAGTCGTTCCTTGTGATTTTATTTTCTTCTTATTATTTTTCTTATTTTCTTCTTGTCTTTTTTGTAAAATATACAAATAATTGTGTCACACTTTGTTTTTGGTGTTAAAAATATTCAAGGATGAAGGTTAATTGCTTATTTATTTTTGGACAAGTACAGTCATGAAGGTAAGTAAGTGTGTCCTAAGTCAGCATCAAAATATGTTGTTTTTATATCAACGTTGCTATGAATGTTTGTGAGTAAAAAAAGAACAGCGTGATCTATCTGTGCGTCATGTCTGTATTCTATAAAGCGCGCAATAAATGCTCCCCTTTCATACGCTCACTTTTGTTCTACAATTTTCTAAACCGACTCGCGGACTCAGCCAAGATATCAGCAGTCAGGAACCATTTTTTCTCCAACCCCTCCAAACCACCCTCAGTGTCACACGCTGGGTTTGACTTTGAGGCACGGTCCTCCATTCCAGCGCCATTATATCACATCTTCTTCTGTTGCCCAAGCCCGAGGTGCCTCGGGCGTCTAATGCCTTTTAAGAGCCATCACTGAAAAATGCAGGATCCATCAGTGTCCTTTGAGGCTGGCTGTTTTGGCATGGAGGTAGCATGGTAACAGCTTGCTAGAGTAAGGTGACATTTCTGGGTATGCAAAGTAATAGGAAGAGAGGGAGGGGAGGTGGAGGCGCCAGAGAGGGAATCCTTGCGGGAGAGGGGGTTGTTCCTCAAAGCCCTGCACCTTTTGACTTTGCTTGGAGTAAAACAGATG
>JAZGTJ010016146.1:0-12892 GCA_036877575.1 Botia almorhae | reverse complement strand
AACATTAAATACTGTATTACAAAAACAATTGATGTCATTTTAGGTGCATTTGGTTCTTTAAAAAGTCCTTGTAAGATTTCATTCTGAACACAATTACAAATGTACACTAAATTCCCTAAAACCCTTTACAGCATTGGGGGTTGAATAATTTTGAACACAACTGTATATATATCTTGTGTACTGTGTATGTATCAGAAATTATTTCCCAGAGTTCATTTCAACTTAGATTCAACATAAACTCCATTATATGTTTGTTTGACCTGCAAAACAGCATACAGTAGTTGCTGGTCTTAATTTGTCTTTTAAAAAAAATAATGGAAATAAGAGATTTATGTCTTATAGAAAAACAGAATAAAGAGGACAAAGGACACATCATGGAAGTAGTGAATTTATTGATGTGTTTCCCACCTGTAACCATGAAGCCATTTTCAACTGGATTCGTCATATTTTACTTCTAATATATGAATCTTGTATTGTTTTCCCCTCATCCCTACAACCATTTCCACAATCAAGCAGGCAATGACAAGTTCCAAAACTGGAGCCATTTAGGTGCATAGTGAAAGTCACATACAGAAATACTGTCACAGGAAGAGGGGAATATAGAAAAAAAAGAGAACAAAGTAAAAATATATATCATAACTTCTCATAAGAACAATGCACACCAAAGGTTGTCTTTGATAAAAGCCAATGATTGCAACACCAACTATACAGCCATACACTGCTATGAAGGGGGAAGAAAAAAACTGATTCAATTGTTTTGCCTTACTATTAGTGGACATGCACAACATTTGCTTTGGCCTGCTTTGGCCACGTCTGGCTAACTTGGTGTGTTTTTGTCTGTATAATAATTAGCAAGGGTGCGTCCTTGTGGGACTGATACAATAAACTATACATATCATAGTATAATTACAGAAGACTCCTTTAATTTTCAATGCTCTCTTTGATTTAAACAATGTGTGCAAAATATTACCACACTATAAAACTCCCTATGGTGGTTCTCATTATGCAGCTATGAGATGAAAATGCTGAATAATTATGATAAATTGAGCCGAAGCTGAATGCAAACACTTTGTTGGGTCAGATTTATTCTTATAAAAAGGGAGTGTGTGAAAAAAGAACATTCATCGAGTAAAATTCAAGAGGTTTTGATGTGATAAGGGAGACTGGAGGCCCCTACCTTGTGGCCCTTACTGCTTAAAACCGATAAATGATGACCATCTGTAGGGGCTGCACCATTTCATTGGTCCAAGTATATGACACCATAACCAAAAGATAAAAACAAATGATGTGGTATAATTTATAATAACTAGGGCACCTCTACATCCATCAACCTCAAGATCTGGCAGATTGTCAAGCCATTCTGTTTGAATCATTCATCTCATCCTACACAGGTGATGATATCAAATGTTTGGACCAAGACTATCAGTCCCTTAATCTCAAAGTTTAAACCTGTAACCCAGACAAGATTTAAACTCTGGAGAAAAAAAAGACTACAAATAAATTTACCATCTATTTTTTCTATTTATGTATATCATGTGTTTTTAATAATAATAAGAAATGATTTTGTTTTCATATTTACTGATTCACTATACATTTAAGTTGTTACAAATAACCTTCATATACAAGCAAATCTATTGGGAAAAAGTACATCTGACGGCCAGCGATAGTGTAAAGAAATTTGCTGTGTCTTTAAATAGATTGTTTTGGCTTTGCTGTACCACTATAGACTTGATTAAAACGGATTTAAGAAAAAGGAAAATAAAGTTACAACGCGTTCCAATTGAATGTATATAAATCAATTCCAGGCTAATTTGCAGAATCACACTGTTATAATAAGTAAAATCTTAAAGAAAATGTCTTTAAAAAAAAAAAGGCGCAAGAGCCCAAAACTGGCTATATGGTACAACAGTAGCAGTATTAGAAGTAGTAGTGTTATTTAACCATTGTTTTTTGTTTTCTTTAATTAACCAGAATATGCATTTCAAATGCATGAAATGATCTGAAGAGAGCAGTTTTATAATTGGTCAGTAGTATGTTCACCCCTCTCAAGCTCCACAGCACCCCTGTAGGCTAAATTTGCATCTGCTCCAGGTATTTGTAGGTGGGGTTCTCATAGCCGTGGTTCTGCATCTTGCTGAGGTGGCGCTCTTCTGGAGACAGCATGGGATCAACCTGTCAAATAGAAGATTTACAGTCAGTACATCTACAAAGATGTCTCTACAAGGCATATAATGTGCCATGGTCTTTCATGTACTTTATCTACATCAAACTGCCTTTGATGTAGATAAAGCTAGGTCTGGCAGGCCATATGAGAACTGCAAGGTTTTGAAACTGACCACAGCATTGATTTGCGTTTATGGAATAATGGAGTCATTCCTGAACATTTTGTCATTCCAGCAGTTTATTGCTTTTGGTGGTTATACTATCTACTATCTAAGTTCTAGTACACTGGCATCCACAAATGCATAGCATCATGCACTCATACACTTAAAATGCATATTTTAATACAGTATTCATGTATTAAATTCTAGTGATGTAGTTTATCAGTTCTGTTCTATATGGTTAATACAGTGGGTGTGAAATCTATTTGTACACTCATGCCAAACATAAAATTGAAAAAGTGGGTCGTAAGTTAGTCAAGAGAAAAGGTCTAGAATCATTTGTTTGCAAACAACACTTTACATTTTAAGTGTGCATTAAGTGCCCAAACACTTCTTTGGCCAGCTTTAAAACACAGTTTAAATAGGTTTTGTCTAAATAGTTAAGAACCAACAGGAAATGATGGGAAAAGGATAGGGTTTCAAACACCACCACCTGTAAAATCCACCTTGCAGTACATCACAGCACACACGCACTGCCTGCCACGCCACCCCACCAAATACAGGTTTAATGCAAATTCACCACCTAAGTTTTCATCAGTGAATTCAAATGGAGATGCAGCTGTCATGTAATTAAACCCCGTATGGAACTAAATTAAGAAGTGGAGTGACATCTGTATGTAGCTGCAGTGTGTACACAACAATCAGTATGAATCTTCTGATTCATGCAAAGCCTAGGTCTAAAAGAACTAAACTTTTCTTTAAACCTGCTTGCTTGCCCTTGGGTGTCCTTAACAAAACCCTCATATTATCTTTTGTAGAGATTAAGAGAGTTTTGTCTAGCCTTCTTGCACTTATCTTCAAGGCTGTACTGAAAACAATGACAGCGAATGATTACACGGCAGGCAGGACCTCACCTCCACAATGCCATGACTGATGGTGCCATACTGCCTCTTCCTCAGCAGCACAAGACTAATCACAATCACTGTTGCTATAGCCACCGCAATCACCAGCAAGCCAATCAAAGCGCTGCTTCCAAAGCTGAAGTCATCCACCAGGGGGCGGAATGTTTCCTGCTCTGATCCACGGCTGAACTGTGAAGGAAAGATAAACAAGAGCATATTTACATTCCAAAGCACAAACAGCTATGACAAACACAATTAACAGACAGATCGCACAGAGCTTTTAGTGTTAACTGCTGCTAGCACTGCTGAGACAGGGGACGAATACTGTAACTTCTGTACAGTGAGGCAACAACAGTTGCCATGGCTACATAATATGCTGTAATTGGTACTGAAAGGGTACCATGAATTAGCAGCAGGCAGAGAGACAAAGAACAACGATGAAATCAATGCCAAGAGATTCTAGAATATTCGCTAACATTTTACCACAATTTTTTTATCCCAATTCTTTTGAACCCATGACCACACAGACAGAATTTTGAAAGAGGCATAAACAGAAGAAATAATTGTCAAGCCTGTGTGGTCTTCCAAGTTCCTACATATTTTAAGTAAGTCTAAATGCTGAAAAGTCTTTGATAAAACATGAGGGCAAATAAATAACAGAATATTATTTTTGGGCGAACTATCCCTTACTGAGCCCTAGTACTAAATGGACTAATGAGGGCTCTGTCTGGCCATTTTAACACACAAATGTTTAGTGCTCAGATCCATTTGTGTGGAACCTAATGATGATGATGATGATTATGAATGATGAACTGTATCCACCGGACATGCTCATGCACTCACATTAAAACATGCCACATGCTGTAGAAACTTGACAAACAATGAAAGATCAAAAATTATGTAATACTTTCATTTGCTCACAGATAAAACAGCCTGTTGCAATCTCCCATCATTAGTTTTGACACCCTGAGACTGCAGCAGTTGACAGTACAATTTATTGGCCACTGGAGGGCGCTTTACTTACCTGAGGATCAAGACCATTCAAAATCACTTCCTTAACATCCAGAGTTTCATCAATTACCTGTCAACACAGACAGGGCAGTCTAAATTACTTCCCTGGGAACTGGAGAATGAAGTGAAGTGCATGTTTGTGTGGTGCGGCAGAGAAGCAGTTTTGCGTTTACTCCAGCAAATAGATATAAAATACTGTGAGCAAATCCAAAATTGACCAATCAAATCATACACACTTGATACAGTGACAGCTTTCATTAAATAATAAAGATGGTTCTGTTTATTGCAGGACAAAAACAGCTGTCAATCAAAATACTTGACATTCGTTTTCATCTTGTATTTTAAACTGGTATGCAACACAATTCTCTGAAGGTATTAAAAAACACGATCAGACAATCCGATTACTTTAAAGACATAAAATAAAAAAAATTATAAATAAAAATATTTAGATATACAATTTTTTTCCATCTTTTTTAACAAATCTCTGATAGACACTCTGTGATGTGAGAAATTTACATGCTAAAATAGAAGCGGCACAAACAGAACCTATGGCTCATATTCTTAAAGACAGATCATGCGTTACAAGAATCCAGCTTAGCTCTTCAGAACATCACAGTATTTCATGCGAGCTGTGGTTTGAGAAAGGGGAAAGTGACTGGGAAATATGTGAACGTGGCAGGCAATGAATGCTGGGATATGAATGAGATAAGACTAAATTAAACTAAATTTGCATTTCCAGAAGGTAATACCAGTGCTTGGAAGGCAGCAAATAAACAGTGTTAAAGTTTTATGTAAACTTGTTTTGTGTCAACTGTGCACAGGATTCAACACATATAAATGCGGCTACAGATGGTTAAATAAACAGAAAAGTAAAAAAAGAAAGGTATCCAGTATGGCTGATTACTAATTTCCCTTAAAATTTCCCTTAACTGCTCTTTATTTAAGTTAAGCATTAAGTTAAACGTTAAAACATGTTTTAAACGTATTCTCTATATTTTATTTCATTATTGTGTGGCCCTATTATGCAAATAAATGCAAGAATGGCTAATCATAAGACCTATTTGGTATACAAATATTGTGATGATACATTGTTGGTTACATTTTGATTAGTGAACATTCTATCAATTCCATTTAACATTAAATTGGATTTAGTATATACACACACACACACACACACACACACACACACACGCGCACAGCATACACTGAATGGAATCTGCAAGTTTGAGCTGTGAGTGGTTTGAGCTTAATTAATTGCAGAAAATTGTGTAGGAGAAAAAAGATGAGTAATTTCAAAACCGTATTGCCTTGCAAGCACTATAAATATAAATGTGATGTTAGTAACATCAGTGATTAAAGGCTTGGAGTCAAAGAGCAGGTGGACTATTCTATCTTTTTATTATAAGGTATTTATATGCTTTATTATTAGTACTTTGAACTAGGAAAATCCTGAATTCTGTGTAATGCTGTTGGCCGTGTATTTGCAGAGCTTATGTGAGCATTTATCAAATGAACAAAGAAGAATTTGTGGGTGTGAGGGGCAGGCCGGTGGTCTCACCACATTCTCATTGATCTTGTTCTTGCTGTTGATGATTTTTTCCTCCGCTCCTATCAGACCATCAAGGCTGTTCATGCCAGAGCCTGCAAAGACAACAGCCAATCAGAACCATGTTTACAAATGTCACATTATATTTCAGTAATCGAGAGTACCTGCCATTAACATTATTCTAGCCTAAGTAAAATCATGGCCCTCCGTTTAATCTCTTTACAGCACAGTCATTCAGGAGCTAGACTGACTGAGGAAACTCGTTCATCAATTGTCATCAAATAATGTGTAAAAAAACGTAAACTTGGACTTAAAAACCCCACTCAACCCTGAGATCTCTTGGACCAGCCCAGACAAGCTGAGTTTAAACACTGGCTCAGATGTGTGGGGTTCTGTGGTCGGAAGGTCTCATTCCTGGTAGTGTTAGAGCTTTGAGACTTCCTGTGAGCACTTGTTTCCAGTGATAGCTCTATAAATACATCAACCTACATGATCAAAAGAATCGAAACACTAAAAGTCAATGTGAAACACTGTTCTTAACCCATTTTACTTCCATAATGAGATTTCAGAGTGAAACAGGATATTCAAGGACAAAAAAAAACTGTAGACTGGGTCTTTTTATCCACTGGGAATTGATAACATTGTGAAAAGTGCCCGTAGCATACAGAATGAAGACAGATCTGAATGTGAGTTTGCAGTGGATTGTGAACAAAATGAAAAATCTGTTGCAGGAATCAGGCAGTATTTGATTTTTCACCGGCATTGAACTGAGAATATGACCAGGACTTGGGGACTGAACGTCAACTGGAAGCTCCAGGTCTCATCTTTATCAATCTATTTGTCTTTGATATTATTGATAAAATTATTACATTAACCAGCATTTAATTACTGTGTTAACAACTGAGATTTCAGAAAGGATGCATAACTTACAAAGTAGCAAAATGTCTATTTAACTAAATACTAAACTATTGGCTAACTTTATTTTCCAGTAGATGATGTCATCAGAAAAGCAAAGTCATTTCAGAGGCTGTGTAATTTTCAGTGCAAGATATTTTGATGAGATTACACACTGACACATTAAACCTGTGTAAATTTCTCAATTCTTAAAAAAATAGTTAATGTTCTATTTAAATGCTAGAAACATCTAAAGACACGTGACTAAAATGAACCCACGTTTCATAATACCTCATTGGTGAAATCTCATTGGCCGAGAGCAGAACAATGCCTTCCACCCACACTCATTGTTTAACTGTCAAAGCAGCAGGTCACCACCACTGAAAGATTAACTATGTTCAGCTGCAGTCACAAGGTCTGGTGAGAAGGGCTTACAGCTTAATGCATGACTGATCCACTGGCCAACAAAACACAAGCACGCAACCTTCACAAACAACCCTGGTTGTGCAGACACTAGCACTGACATGTACTGCCAACATGGAAGTCATGACAACTACATTTTACAAATAATATGACAACAAAACATGTAGATATTTATATCCTCCAAGGAAATTATGAATGGTGCTTCCCAAGCAAAATCTGCCACCCTGATGCTGGGTGGTTTCAGGGCGTTGCTATGCAGTTGCTAGGGTGTTCTGGTGGTTTCTAGGGCATTGCTAGGTGGTTACTCTGCTTACTGGCCCAGTTAAAAATAGCCCATTCGAGTCTTTACGATATTCTGATCCCTAGATGTCTCAAGGAAGTTTGTTTTCACCCATTTTTATCTTCCACCAGGCACAAAAATCTGATGCTTTGGAAAAGTGATAGCACACCTCTCTTTAACAAACTTAAGCCATTATTAATGTCTTTAGCACAAATCTTGCAGGACGAGTTACTAAATTGCTCAAATCCCTAATCCTAAATATGCAGCGGTATATAGCGGTGCTTGCCTTAATAATTAGCCAAGTGCAAGTGTGGTTCCACTCATAAAGGGCGGGGCCACAAGGTTAAATGATAAACAGGTTGAAGTTCAAACAAGGTAAAAAAATGTACTGTGTCAGTTCAAACAAGACTCCTGCAACAGAATGACTAAAATCAAAGACCTCATATTGTGAGGAGCCCCAGATAAAAAGACAGCAATGAGAGCAGAAGAGGCCAAATATATAATGAATACCTTGTAGACAAATGAACCCTAAAGGAGCTGTCGACAGAGAGTCGGGCCCGAATGCAGCTACGCTATCAGGTTATTTGTCTTTCTGACACGAGCAGGTAGCGAGGAAGGCTTAACTTCCTTACTGCACAGCACATTTACACAGACTCATTCGCCGATCTAAACATCTAATTAGCTTAACAAGCTGCCTGGCTTTTCATTAAGCAAAGCCTTTCCAGGCAGACAGTGAGGGATGGGATGTTTGGTCTTTCCATTTGAGGCAGTGACTGAGTGAGGAAAAAAAGAACAAGATGGCCGACAGGGATGAAAGACGGTGCAAAAACACTAGGGTGGAAATGCGAGAACAGAAAATATTTAAAGCATTAAAATATTAAGACAAATTATGACATGTGGGCCTGTGCTAGTAGGGCTGGGTAAAAAAATTATAAAATATCATATTAAACAATACAGAAATAGACTGCGGTATTTATTATTTATTATATATGATCCGATATAGATTCTTAAAATTCAGAGATTGATCCTTTGATCTATGCCTGTTTTCAGTGGATGGCTCTGCGACTATGCTTGCTCTAAATTGATTGTTTGTCTCTCCCATTGGAAATAAATGTCATCCTAGTGGATAACTTTGTTCTAGGCAGCGCTGTACTACACGTTGCTCCGCGTCTCACTTTTCGAGTTATCTGTCTCAAGCAGTACTGCAGTCGAGTCCAGCTCATCCAAGACTGGAGATAAGACTTGGATTAGTCTAAGACTCAGTCAGAGTTCTGAGTACGACAAGTGAGCTGGAGTCGGATGAGCTGGACTCGACTACAACACTGGTCTCAAGGCCTGGAAGTGATTGAACCTCCTCCTACCCTGGGCACAATGATTAGACTAAATTATAGGGAACCTCAGTAAGCCTTCTCTTGTCACAGGGCCCAGGGCAATGTTCCCAATTGTTGTAGAATGTTCCCAATTGTTGTATTGTAAAACTAGCATGTAAAAATAATGTGAATCTGGAGCATATCACAGTGCACATTATTCTTTGTAGTGATCAGAAATAGTCAAATTTGTTCCTGACATTGTACTCAAAACATAGTCAAAATATAATGAAAAAATATCAAATTGTGTTGATACCCAGCCCTACATGCAAGAACCAAAGAACACAAAAAGCAGGGAGCAAACGCAACATTTGTGAAGCTAAAGTAAACAAATGACAGAGAAAAGAGGTTAAGCAGCAGAGACCCACCTTTCTTGAAGGCATGAGGGGGTTCAGAGAGATCGCCTAGGCATTGCGTATAAGCAAAAGACAAAACAAGAAAAATATTGGAACAGAAAAACAGAGAAAAACCCAGGTGAGTAAAAGAGAAGTCATCAGGATTATCAAGCTGTGTCTACAGACAGAGAATCCCACAGGGATGGAGTGATAAAAGAAAAACAAACAAAAAACAGGGATAAAAAACAATGTTTTTCTGGACTGGCCTGTCACAAAGAAAGGCCTCCTGGGCTCTGATGTGTTTATTACATTGCTCTTTTAGTATTTTATGCCTTAATTTCACACATTTTGTACTTTCCTTCAAGGCTTGGCAGGCCCAGGCAGGACAGAATGAGTAAATGGGCAGGATTGCTCTCAGAAAGGGAGAGATTTTCAAAGCACTTGGCTGCAGCGAGGCACCAGTGCCTCAGGGTTCATGATTTTAGCTCAATTTTTTTAATGGTGTGCTGTTTAAGGCGATGCCGATGGGGATTGAGGTAGGCTTAGAAAAGCAACCCAAGGCTCAAGAGCAACATTTGCACTTTATTGGGCTTTATTGGGACTTTATTGGGCCACCACCAGGCTTCACGCAACCAGCAAGATTCATCCCAAAGATTTCACGGGATAAATTTAGACCAGAAACGTACCATCAGGTTCAGGCTGGGAGCCCAGAGAGTTGACCTGAAAGGGACGGAAGGGCTTTCCTTCGAAGGCAGGAACCTCCATGCTCTCCTCAGAGGACACAGTGACATCAGGCTGAGATTCAGAAATGGAGGACAGGAACTGATCCATGTCTGCCTTTTGATCCTGGTATACTAACTGGAGAACTTCGTCTGAATTGGGAAAGATAGAGAAAAGAGGAACAAGGTTAAAAATGGCAAAATCACAGGAAGGAAGAGATGGAACAAATCATCTATTAAAAACAAAAACCCTCCATTCCTCAAAATCCTCAACACAAAGCAGTCAATAACAAGCACAATAAGCCATTGCTAATTGTTCCACTGCAGCACTTTTATAAAGTCAGAATAGTGTTCTTTAAACTCCTGCTTTTCTAAACACCCAATTAGAATCAGTACAGAGCAGAATCTTAAAAATTACATCTCCACACACTAGTGGGTATGTGGAGAAGGCCTGACCCAGTTCTGTCAAACTCCATGCAGAGTCTTGTCTATACTATACCACAGATAATTCCACAGCTTCTCTTGCAAAACAAAACAAAACATAATAAAAGAAAAACAAAAAAACATTAGTGTAGAGAGGCATCCTATAGAACAGCTTGACTGTTTCCACTCGAAATAAAAACCAAAGCACAACAAATGCTGTAGAGCTCTTCAAACGACTTTGATTGCGGCTAAATGTTTTCAAGCTGGGAGCTGAAAAAAAATTAAATTACACTTGTGTGTGTGAGAGCTAATCAGAGAAGCTAAGCCATACAGGTCTAATTATCTTATCATCTGTAAAATGTATAATGTATAAGACACAGAGACATTATTCCGAAGTTCTTTATCAGACCAAACGGGAGAAATAAGAACACAAGAAAATAATGCAAAGAAACAAGAATGTTTGTGTATCTTTATCACATTGTAACTAAGGGAGCTGTGGAGCACTCCGTGACCACTTGTTGCAGACTCCAATTTGTTTGATATTTGTTTGGTAGGTGTAAAATTCTTGTTTAAACACAGGTGGTTTGTGGTACAGAACTAATATCTGTAGTAAGGCATCTGTGGCAGACAGATCGTAGTAAAAGCAAAGGAATGTTAAACACTAAAGCTGACACCTTTACTACGAGTTATTTAGCAATGGTGGTAAACAGCTGTCATAAGTACCAGCACTGGGCAAAATTCAGAATGTAAAAATGGCTCTCTTTTAAAAACTGGCCACGCTCCACAGTAAGTTTAGGACTGGAGAAATAAATTGGATTAACTCAAAGAATTTATTGAATTGCAATTAAAAGAAACAGAGGGATTTTATTCATTTCGAGTAAGTTTTGTGACAAAACATTACATCATGCTTTTTTGTTAATTCCTATTAACTGATAATAAATTTCTTTGAAATTGAAAACAATTATTTAAAGCAATAATATGAGAATTCTGTTAAATGAAGTATTCTTCTAAAAAATGAGTTGCTATTCAATACAACTGAATATAAATGACTTACGTATTCATTTATATAGGTGGCATTTCAAACACTGATTCTTAATATCATATAATGTCTCCGAAAATACCCTCCCTGAATGCTGCATGATAATATGGGTGCCAGTAATTTATACTGAAAAATGAAGTGTGTGTTATTATAAACACTACAGCTCTGTCATGAACTTCATTTTAATTTATATTTAATTTAAATTTCAGACCATCAAACTTCATTTCAGAGCATTTCAGATCAAATCGTGTCTAGTAAAGTGTTAAAGTGCTGTGACAGATTGAAACCATATACAGTTAAAAAACAACAGAAAAATATCCACCTAAAAATCAACCACAGTAATCTGACATCCTGTTATTCAAGAGAATCTCCTTTCTCTTCCTGCTCTCTGCCCACAGTTCCTCCTCTCCTCTCCAACAGCTTTATGTGAGACACAAAGCTCCACCCTGATTCAGACCTTCACACTTACCGATCTCATCCTCAATTCCCTCTGTGACAAAGGGCACCTTGTAGAGCAGAGAAAGGCTCTGGTTCATCCTCTCCTCGATCACTCGCAGGTGGGTCATCACCTAGAAGACCAAGACACTCACTTTAAAACAGCGTTCCACTTGTGCAAACAGACGTTTAGAATGAAGATTCTGTTATGGAACAAGTCTGTTAAAAGGGTACATTCTTCGTTTTGGAAGGATTAACGTAAACTTGGAAAAGCAGAATAACCTTTGTTGCAAACACATTGCGTAATTGGTGAGGATAGTCAAAAGGGTGACTCGTAATGTGGAAAATGTTATGAGTGATTGTATGTTTTTGAGACTGTGTGCAAACAACCACGCCTGGTTCTTTGTTATTGCCACATTTGTGTGCAATGCTCAAACACCAGCAACAGATGGCAATGAAGGGCCTGTCAAACTAAAAGCAAAAATATAGAAGGAAAATGCTTTGACATTTTCTTGCAGACCCTTAAAGCGCACGTCTGGCCTTCAAAACATCCTGTATGCTGTATTTAGCTTTCCAAACTGTTGGTTTAGGAAGAAAGGAAGTTTATGTTGGCCTGCCAATCATACCCAGACTTCAGAGTTGGGGGAGCTGCTGAAACAGACTGGGCTCCTAATTCTCAAACACACAGGGTTATATAAAGCACAACCTCAAGTCATTTGTGGAACTGCTATTTTTTGCACAGAAACACTAAGTGCTTATAAATATCTACATGAGACTTCTGTTTTTAAAGGGACTGTGTTCTTGAAGGGATGGTTTACCCCAAAATAATCATTTACTAACCCTTATGTCTTCCCATAATCCATATGACCAACACAGTTGTGGAAAAACTCACATAGTGACCACGGGCTGTCAAACTTTTTTAAAAGCTCCATTAATATAGCCAGTGTTGTAAGATGTTTCAAGTCATCTCAAATCATACAATAGTTTTGTGTGAGCAACAACCAACATTGTAATTGTTCATGCATATACAGTGCCTTGCAAAAGCATTCATACCCCTTGAACTTTTCCACATTTTGTCACCTTACAACCACAAACTTAAATGTATTTTATGTAATAGACCAACACAAAGTAGCACAAGTGGAACAAAATGAAATATTGTTTTTAAAATTAAGCAAATAAAAATCTGAAAAGTGTGGC
>JAZGTJ010016145.1:0-12894 GCA_036877575.1 Botia almorhae | reverse complement strand
TAATTATATAAAAGATTTTCTACACAATGTAGGCCTATACTGCAATTTAAAATTTTAAGAGATTTCGTGATTTAACCTAACATTGCTAAAAAATTTGCTTGGTGCTTTTAAATAAATATTAAAAAGTAAATAGCAGTCGTTGCATTTAATAATTAAATTCTAAAGCAACACATCTTTATTGATTTCACATATTATTAAAAAATGAAATGAAAGCATAATTACTTTAGCATAATAACACCATAATAAGTGAATAACAGTTATTTTCTATATAAACCATTTAATTCTAAATAGCTTGATAACAAATACCTTTGCCTAAGTGTGTCTAACCACATTTGACTTTCTCTTTAATAGAGCCCATCTATGTGCCCTTTCTTATGGTGGGATCCATCTTCGTGGCATTTGTAATTGTCGGCTCTCTGGTGGCCGTGTACTGCTGCACATGCCTGCGACCCAAACAGCCCACTCAGCAGCCAATCCGTTTCTCACTCCGCAGTCAGGGTGAGACCATTCCCATGATCCTCACCACGGCTCCACCCAGCCTACGGACACCATCGCGGCAGTCCAGCACGGCCACCACTAGCTCCAGCTCGGTGGGAGGTGGAAGCTCGGTTCGTCGCTTCTCCTTGGGCCGGGGTGAAGCCCTGGGCCAGTGTTCTCAACAACAGCAGCTGGTCTCATCTTCCTCAGCCTCCACTCCAGTGTCAGTGGCTCCATCCCAACCCCTGCTGCCCCCACCTCCACCACCCTACACCTCCCAACAGGGCATGCAGAGCAGTAACTCTCTACAGCACCAACACAACCAGAGTCAGCTACAGCTGCACCATCAGGGCCTACACCCAGCACAGAGCTCAGGGTTCCTTTTGTCACAACAATACTTCTTTCCTCTGCAGGAACCCTTTCCTGGGAACAAGGGCTTTGCTGACTTCAGCCAGAGCTGACCTGGGGCTTGGTGGTTGCTGGGAAATAGTAAACTGAGATAGACACCAAAGAGTCAGTCATTCACAATGGTGTTGTTGTAGACTCATGTTACAGATGCTAATACATCTTTCAGCAAGCAAGATTGGCACTTGCGAGACTGGAGCTGGAATTTAAGAGAGCAGTGTGGGTGCTTGATGGTGCTGCTATGACTAGCTGGATAGTGGAGCACAAAGTGTGGATTTGAACTGTGGGGATGAACTGTTGGCCGGAGTCTGACAGATATTCCAGTTCCGGATGCTAAGAACATAAGATCCTTGAACTTGGATGCCTACTTCAAAGCACCTATGCTTACTATTCATCATGTCTCTTATGCACTTTTGATCTGCTTACATGATAGACCTCTCTTAACGTTTAATAATACTGGTCTTGCTGGATCATCAATACACATTAAATGATTGTGAAAATGTTTTTGACAATCTCAGCCCCATTTTAGGGGTGGGGCACAAAAATAGTGCCACGTATAAATGGGGTTTTTGTTATTGTTTGTATTTTCTCATAGAGTCAGATTAAAGTTTTAGTTACAAGATTGAGATGAAGATTCTTTATCTCAGGAAAACTGGCATATTAATGTCCTAATAAAATATTGTCTGATTTATAAATGGACACCTACAGTAAAACACTTTACCGTCTGAACATAACTTCAAATTAATTAAAATCAGCTACTTCTACAGTTTCTATTTTGAATGTTTGGACAATGTTCTGGTAAAGGCTTATTTTCAATTGTGTTTAATTTGTAACAATCTGTAAGCCATTATTAGCTCAGTTTCGCATTACTGTTTTGATTGGCGAAACAGTTTGTATGTTGTATGTGATGGGCAAAGTTTTATAAATGATCTTTTAAATGTACAGACCACCTGGAATTACATTGCGGTACCAGAGGTCAACTAAGTATTAAATTCTCTAACCAACAGTGTTTTAAAGTTAAATTAAACTTTTGTTTCCCTTCAGCTACAGTAATTTTGTCTATTTGGGTGTTCCTGTAGCTCAACTGGTAGAGCATTGCATTAGCAGCCCAAAGCCTGAGGGGTTTGATTCCCACAATACAGGAAGAGATAAACATACTGATTAAATGTATAGCTTGAATGTACTTTAAGTCGTCTTGGATAAAAGCATCGGACATGCGTAAATGTCTATTTGCTTGTTATATTTGTTATATTATATTTAGGAATAGAAAGCCTAAGATTCACATTCAAAGTTACAGTTTTAGAGTAGGCCTACTAAGAATATGTTACATTCCACAATCCTTTTATTCAATATGGGAAACCTTGTTTTAACCTATGGACTAATTCTTTATTTTCCATATGGAGTCTTTAATATGTCTAGGGACACAGCCTTTGGATATATTTTCATCATGAGTCACCAACATAAATAAACTGCTGTTATTACCATATGGAAAATATAACAATTCTATTAAAGTCAGCGACCAATATAACAGTAAGAATGATAAATCATTACAATGGTGACATCATCTATTTAAATGCATACGCTGGCGTATCGCTGCCTTTTCCTGTTTAGATTGATATCATTGTACATCCTGTTCTACGCCATACACGACGGCCAGCGTTCGGCATAAAACACTGCCGAACTGTTTCCTAACCAGACGCAGTGAAATACAATTCCACATCACAATTGAAGGATTCATATTTGTATTTCTACAATGAAAGTTAAAACTCTGTGCATCACAACATAACCATAGCCATGGTCATGAAATTCAATGTGCAATATTTCACATTGTACTGTCTTTTTAAATGACAAACGTGTAGTGACCAGAAGTACAGATTTACACATGTAGAGATGTTTATAGATGAATATAGTGCTTTTGCTGTAAATGTTAGCCATACATTGGTCTAGACAGGGAATAAGCTTTTGGAAGTTTACAGTACGAAAACAGATGAGATTACTGTCAAATAATGACTGTGTTAAATCCATGCTGAGGAGGTAGCCGATCTGTACTTGGAATAGTTTAACACACAATCAGTGATATCACTCCTGATGCTGGCGCTACATTACTACATTTCAGTAATAATACATATAATATATATATATATATATATATATATTATATATATACACACACACACACACACACACACACACACTTACCACATCTATAGTGGTGAGTGGTTCTTCAGGAAATATTTACAACAAAAGAAATGAATCAGAAGACCTTCAGTTTACATGTTCAAGTTGCAAAGTTTATTTCAGTAGTTATTTATGGCAGTTAAAAGACAGAACACTTGAAAGTTTGCAGTACCAACATGCTAAACAATCTTACAACAAAAAGACATAAAAAGATTTAAAAGGAAAATAAAACGCCCAATAAAGAATTCAAAACGATATAAACAATGCGTGTTCATTCTTTAACGTAACCAACACCATACAATTAGCATTTAGGCTAAACCAAGGAACGACTTCTCCATTCATGCAATCAGTTACTTTGACAGACAAGATTTTAGAAAGCAACAATCCTTTTACCAAAGGTCCCGTCATATCTGCTGTCACATCAGAGGGCCACATAACTAGTGTTTGAACCATTGAGACGACCCACATCGGCGACAACCGAACAAAAGAACCCACCCAAATCACGGCTTAAGAAACAAAATGCACGGTAGTTTTAAATGTACTGTTTTTGTTGCGTAACGTAAAAAAGTTTTGTAGAAGAAAAACAATTATACTAAGAGTAGAAACAAACATGTACATCCATCCAAGATAAATAATACTGCAACTGATGTTAACTAGATTAAACAATAGTCATCACATTAACGATAAAATCTGTGCAACATCTCTACTCGAACAGATCCCCAGCTGCGGGGCAGAGATACATTGAGACATGTGACACACATGCGCTCACACACACCTGCACACACCTGTTTACATACAGGGCCATGCATCACCATTAGTATACCTGGAGTCGTGCAGACGAACAATACGAGCAGCGCTACGCGATCGGACAAAGAGGACATCAAACGCACACATATCCTCAGAAATTCTGTAATTTAATTCAAGTTAACACTTTGTCCGGCGAATCGTGATTCAGCAGGAAAACGATTTTAATATAATTGAACGGACATGCATACAGACATGGTTACGGCATACGCGCGAACACAGTCACACATACATAAACACGCACGCCAATGTTAGCCTACATGCACATGCAGACGACACACATTGCGCAGATGCGCTATACAAAACGTGCTCTCCCACAAGGAGAAAACCAACGCACAAACTCCACCATCAAATAAAGAAGCGTTAATAAGACAGTTGTAGTCACAGGCAAAGCTCATGAACCACGACCAGTTTGTGAAGAGAAATCACAAAAAGGGGACAATGTTTTCATTACAAAGCAGATCGGTCCAAAAAGTCACACTTAGTCCAATATAAAAATACAAATTCACAAAATAACTATACAGACAGTTGTATGTATGGTGTGGGTGTGGCTAAATCTTCTGTGTCGCCCCTATGCTAATGGCACTTATGTTTGAAGGATTAACACTGTTCCTGGAATTACACAAGTCAAATAAAAATTATGGTGCGCAGCTCATCATCTGAAAGATTTTCATACGAGCCCCATTAAGACCAGCTAAACACATAATAGGGCCAGAGGTTCAATGTGTGGGTTTAAAATTTCTCATTACACGCTTGTAGCAGCCTGATAGGAGATGGACAACATCATGATGAGATGGGCAACGACATTATTTTGGTCTAATGTGTAAGCGTGCTATAACACTACCTAGCTAGAGTCTCATTAGAGGAAAAAAAATCCTGTTAGGCACCTTTGTGATCATTGCAGCCGTGTAAGATGTGGAATGCCGCGTTTTGTTCAACAGAGCCATTAAAATGTTGCCAGGTCGTATAAAATGGCAGATACATGCAAGCTGAAGGAGATCTGAAAGTGTCAGGCACGATAAACTGACTGATCAATAACTAAACAAAAATCTCACTAAATAAAAATGAAAAACATCCAGTTATGACTGAAGGCAACAACAAATGTAAGGCTTTGATATATTAGACTTGTCACAAAATTAAAACATCATGTGTAAAGTGGTCAAAGTAGTGCAGAGAGCATTTTAGAAGTGTAAAAATGACCAGACAGAAACACTCGATTCTAATTTCTAAGCACATTTCTTTTTAAAAACACAGACTTGCATTCATAATGTTCTTTAAAGGGTGAAAACTTTCACTGATGATATGTGATACAGCTGGACATTTCTAATGCAAATAATATCTATACAGTAAAAACAGGAGCATTTTGACCAACAGATGTGCCATTAATAATTAGGACATCACAGTCAAAGAGTTTTAACACAAATACTCGACAGCTTCATTATCACCACATTTTTGCCTGTGATACTCAGAGCCGAAGGAATGGTGGAGGAGAGAGGAGAGCAAGTTTTTCATGTAATTTCTCCACTTGAGAGATCAGAAAACCATACTGACCAAAGACTCTGCTAAAATATGCTAGCACGGTGCTCATGTCTGCTGTTGAACATACAACTACAGCACAGCAACAACCAAGAGGACAGTTCTCTCTTATTCCGATTCATGTTTTCATATCCGTTGTTGCCAAATGTACCCTAGGCTGGCCAAAGTTAAACTGACAGGCTTCAGCTCTCCGCCAGTGTAAAAAGTAGTGACCTCGAGGAGGCGGGGCCCAGCGAGCCATATCTCACCACTCACTGGTCCGCTGCTTGGTGGTGTCATAGGCTCTGATGACCTCAGACTGGGACAGCACTCCGTTCTCATCCTGAGAGAATGCGTAGCCATCTGTGAACAGGTCCAAAAGAACATGAATAAGACAAAGGTACTGACACAAATGTTCTGTAGAAAAACTTCCAAGCTTCAGGCAAAATGATACTAAATTATAGTAAAACAAAGTAAACAAAACAAAATTAAACAAAATTCTCCAAATCAAAAAGCCATTAGTTAAATCATAACCACAAAACCAGGATGTGCTTTATCTACAAACTCAAAAGGGATTATTGACTAGCAGGAATTCACTATGAAGAGACTGCGGTTCAATATAATCTCTATAATAAGCCTAATTTACATAGAAAATAAGATGCTTGTGCTGAAAATGACAATTTGCTTGGTTTGAAATACTGCACTGTTAAGCGTTACTGCAATGTTAGTGATTTTGCCTGTGTGTTCTGTAGTTTAATAAGCCCTCACAATGACCTACATACACTAATAGGTCCAAAATGACTGAAAATATTTGTATTGGTCCAAATTAAAGGAGGTCAGTTGTCTGCAGGAAGACGCAGCACAAAGACATCAGTATGCACGACATCCTGACTACTCACTTCCAGAAATAAACGAAACAATTCAGATGGGTCTCAGATGGGACCTCAAGAAACTGGCAGTGGCACTGTGGGTGGGCTGGCAGGGATGATCTGAATAGTCAATAGTAATTATCTTGGCCGACTCCAAATGGAAGTTGGAAAAAAATAAGTCACTAAAAGTGTTGTAATGTCAGATTATTGATTCTACCTTGAAAAAACAAGCACATCGTTTGAGGAAACGAGAAGAAATGTGTCTTGTTTGATCAAATGGGGCTTTTAGAAGTCTCTAAAAAGCTATCATCCTCGAATTTGGACTTGAAATAGAATCAAACGTCTATTTAACTAGCCAGATAATTTTAGCATTCCTAGTTTCACTCTTAGTAGTGCTATAGTCTCTACAGCACTGCACACTGGGATTGATCCATTGATCTATGACTCACCTTATGTCTCATTTGACTCGACCTCTACCTGCTGGCCTGAGGGGGCACATGCAAGAGGCCGAAGAAGGCAATGCATTGTGGGATAGATTATGGAACATTGAAATGATTAAATATGACTCTGCTTGTCAATCAGAACACAGCAGCACATGCATAGATGGGGAATGAGAGGGACATTAAGGAGAATGCAGGTTTAATTATAATTTCACCATGTTTTTTTGGAAGGTAACTGTAATAATGTTTTGAGGTACAAGCTAAGGGTAAGAATGAATCAATGAATTAGACTATCATTGAACTTCTCTCATCCTCACCTAAAAGCAAACACAAAAGATAAAGAAAATAAAGTAACAAACAAAAATTAAATGAAATATAAATGCAGAACTCAAAAGAAATGAAATAATGCTGTGGTTCTCAACAGGATCCAAAATATAAGTAAAATGCATTTAATGTAACAGGTTGTATTTTTCCTTTACCTATTACTTGTTAGCAATTTACCAATAACTTGTTGTTTTCCTCTGTGAACCTTGACCCTATCAGAACAGACCCGTGACCTTATCACCAGTTGAAAACCACTAATATAAAGTAAATGGAAACAGCTAGTATAGTATACCAACACTTCAAGAGAGGAAATGTTAGTTATTTGATAAATCAATGTGTGGGTGTGAATCCTGTGACACTTCATATATTACAACCTCATGAATCTGCAGGCGCTTTAATTAACACAGTCACTTCTGGACTGTGATATCCTGAGCAAAATTTTCCAGATCTGACTGGGAAACCCTTATGTGTTCTGAGTCTCCCAGAACAGCTGCCCGGGAGGAAAGCCTAGTGGCATCACGACTCAAGCATTGTTAGAACAGCTGTTGCTGTGAGTGATTATACAGATGCATTGCTCCAGCTATTATCTGCAGCTGTCAAGAACAACCATCCTCACCTAATTGTCAGTGGCTGTGGTTCAGGTTTGTATGTCTGTGCGATTCTGCAGTTCTGCATCCATAAGCCCCTGTGTGTGAGCGTGAACCTGCATAGTGATGCTGCAGATGGGGATGGTGGGGTGTGTGTGAATCAGTGAATCTGCGTGAATCTGTTTGTTGCATCTGCACTGTGGAGGGCGCGTGGGCGTGTCCGCGCACGTGTTTGTGGCGGAGCACATGCGTGTCGCTGACGTACGGAGAAGGTTCTGCTGCATGGATTCGGACCGGTACAGACTGACGGTGCTCTTCTTGAAGACGTTCTTCAGAAGCTGGGCTCTCTCAGTCAAACTACAAAGAACAACCCAAAGAGAAACAGTTGTGAGACGCAGGCATCATTAGCCACATTAAAAGAGCGTCTAGACTCGCTCACTGTCTCTACAGATCAGATGAAACACAAACTTCCTGCTGGAGAGATCTGTCTCCAGCGAGAGGTTGAGGAGACAGAATAAAACGTGTACGGTGCCGGGCTGGGAGAGCAGCCAGTGAGACTGTTTACATATGGAGATGATTCCTACTGATCTACTGTATTTGCTTTTTCTGTTTTATTATGACTGAATGAAGAATTGTCCTCACCTCTTTCCGTGCACCACGGCTCCTGGGTCTTTAGACAGCGCCTCCAACTCCTGCACCTCATCCACCAGGGTCTTAAAACACACCTTTTTCATGCTATTATACAAAGAAATACCACAGAAATATTTAACAAATATTAAAAAAATCTCTTCATACATTAACACATAACAGACAGCAGTATGTCCATTAGTCTTCATTTACTTTGGTATTAACAAGGTACTGAAGCACTGGTACTTTTGGCATTCCTACTTGCCTAAAAATAAATATGGATCGTTCAACATTAAGGATCATATTTAACCAACCATGCCATAAAGTATAAATGGTGTAACAATTAAAATATACAGAACTGAAGAACATGGAAACCATAAACTACTGCAGTAAATCAGATGGTGACCCCAAAGGATGATGAATCAATCAGTGGCTGAATTGCTGGTACTGAAGAAACTCAACTCACACTTTGTAGGCCACGTCAAAGACCAGAGAGGTGATGGGAATGAAGATCAGGCCCGTCCAGAACACTCCTGAACTGAACATCATGTCCGCCTGAAACACACACACACATCCCCAGATGAGAAAAAGCACCAAAGAGAACCAGCTTCTGTCACGCTCTACAATACCTACTTACACATACTTAGATCAACCTGACCAAAACTTTAGATCATTTAATCCAGTTAACGGGGGCTGGAATGTGAACTCATACTCGTATTTTAAATGTGTGAGTAATGTGTGTAAAGACAGAAATAAGAGGAAGACGAGCGACAGCCATAGCTGTGAGTTGCCAATGGTACTACCCAGATCACCCCACTAAAACTTGGGGAAACAGTTAACCCTTGACCCCAAATGATAACCTTGACCTGTTGCTATTTCATATGACACTGAGAGGAACAGGAAACACTGTGTGTAAACGTCTTCTCAGTAAGCTTGTGTTTTTCCCTCTAAGGTTTTATATTTTTATTAAATTGTCTCACATTTTAAATTGCAATAAATTGTAAATTGTTTAAATATTTCCTAATGTTTCAGTGTGACATAACACAGCTTACCCCTAACATTTTGATTAACCTTGTTTCTAATTCCCTGTTTTAGATGCTTTCTAAAAAAAAGCAGCAAGCATCATTGTTTTTGACATATTTTTAAATGGACAAACTGTATGAGGTACAGCACTGTTATCACACCTTGATTTCTGTTTATGCATACCTTAGGTCACAGATTTGTGGTTTGTGGGTTAGCGGGCGTTACTGTAATCAGGGTCCGAAAGCGCTGCATGGTACTAACTGCAAAACTCAGACACATAAGTCTTCATTGCTGTAATTAATCCGTTCATAGCTACAGTAGGATAAATTGTCAGAAAATTCCGAACTAGAACAGGATGAACTTATCTTAGAAAACTTAATCAACAAAAACAAACTATCAGGGTATTCTTTAATGAGAACCAGAGGAAAGCCAGCATTTGAACATTCGTCTGCCAAAATACACCCATGAATTAAATAAACAAGTGCTGAAAAGACCTGCATTAGTCTTGGACTGGGTGAGATTGAGACAAACAGCGTACTAATGTAGTGACATTAAACTCTTTAAAATCATTAATCTCTCAGATAATTGCAACATTTTGGGAAGAAAGAATCTTTTTCATATAAAACTTAAACAGCTAAAGCCGAACAGTGTGATATTGTTTGCCATGTATAGAGCAGCATGAAAATTGGTATGAAAACGAGAGAGACAGTTACAGAGAAAGAAAGGGTGCTCTGTGGTTTCACCATGTCTGAATTAGGAGACAGGGACACATATAGCATGGACATGTAGGCTGTGAGATGCAGTCGTCTGTGCTGAGCCTGTTTGTTTTGGCCCAGCGTTGTTGAAAATACCTGTCATTAAATGTCAAAGAGCACCAATCCGCCCCCTCGCGTCGCTATTTCCTGTACATGCTAGTGCCACTTGTCCAAACTCGACGGTCCCAGACAAATCAACTTCCTGTAATCTATACCTGCAAAAGCCTGAGCACAAAGCTGTGAGTCACACCTGCCTGCACCGGCCTACAGTACCAACGGTTTCAGGTGTTCCCAAATTAGCTAATCTATTCGCCATTACAAGAAAATAGACTTTGATGTCTGACAAAACATCAGGGGGGCCGGAAATCCCAAAAGACTGGAAATCAAAATGGCTTCCTTTCCTGCCACTAATGTCGTCTCTCACCCACAATGAACAAGAGTGTTCTGTTTTGCCAAGAGGTATCAACAGAAATTGTGCACACGTGAAGAGATTTTCATGTCATGCTGAAATGTGACAGTCTAAGAGGTAACACACAATTTTCTCTCTGATAATAGCTGTTGAATCATTATCACTTTGAAATAACGTATTAAACAATCAGCCAGAAATTATTCTAGTATGAATAAGACCTTTGTTGGGAATGCTACATTATATTGACAACTATAAAAACATTCATGTTTCCTGCCATGTTGTATGTTATTAATACCAGCAAACTGAATGACAACATATCTAAGAATCACATAGTTAATTACAATATGACTATATGACATTATTTTGACAATGACAATATTTTCATAGATTTTTGACATTATTATTTATATGAAAGGTTTTGGTAGGAACACAATGAATGCAGTTGGCTGCTGGGAGTGTGCGCACCGCTGGTGTATTTTTAGGGCAGAATAATAAACTGCTGTGGCCTCATCTTGCTGGGCAGTCAAGTGTGTCAGCATCAACAGTGATGACTGTTTAACATGGCATCAACTGCCTGTGTATCTGCTGGACACACACACTCTAAAACACACACACGCTCATACGCTGTCCTTTTTCCAGTTTTTTCCCCAATATGTCAATTTAAAGCAGTATCAGAAACCATTGGCAGCTTGACTGATGTGGTCAGTATGAATGGTTGCTATACAGAAAATAGCTGTGTGAAGATTCTTCAAAATTCATCTTTTGTATTCCTTTGAACAAAATAACAATATATGGGTTTGAAATTACATGCAGGCAAGTAATGATAGAACTTGTTTTTAGCGAAACATTTTGTTACAAACCACATACAGTAAAAAAACTGCATAAACAGGCTATATCATGTATATAAATACATAAAAAGCACCCCCGCACACTGCATCCTAGGCCATTTGTGTGTGGTTTAGTAGTTGAAGGGTTCCATCCAAAGTTAACAATGACTACAGTTCAAGATTCTCACATTACACTGGATTTGGCTACACTGTAAGTTCAGCTAGGACAAAAGCTGACACTACACGGAAAACAAACTTGTTAGAACCACATGCTGTAAACCGCAGGAAGAACATGTACACAACCTTTCATTTATCAAAATCGTCAGAGTCACACACTAACAGACAATTTAAAATCTCCTGTCAGGTCTTTCAAAACCTAAGTGCTAATGTTGACGGATTCTATTAGCACTTTAAACGGGGAAACGGAGTGGGAGTGTTTATCATTCAGTTTCATGTGGTGACTTCCTTTAGTGACTGACAGGGTGGATTAACTCTGCCTGGCCGCACTAATCAGCAGTGCTGTGAAACAGCAGAGTTTGGCTGCTCATGCCTGCCAGTGATAATGTTGGCCCAAGAATGTTAATGCTGCCCATTGTGATGGTAAATATGAGATGAGAACGATTCAGACATGGTCATTCAACCTTTGGCTTTAGGCATTAAATACTAACTTGGAGCCAAGCCGACTTTATCCACCTTCACATACACACACACCAAGTCATATGCAAGAAGAATACACAATGTTCTTTGCAGTTTCTTGAAAAACAAATACTTAGCTTGCAATTCATTAAAATATGCTTTTATTATAAGCCAAACCTATCACTCAAAACGCCCGATGTCAACTTGTATATATAAACAGCCTAACAATTGAAAACGTCAATGTTCCTCTGGAGTAAGAAAAGCTGTGAGTTTTGGGGTCCAAAAATGCATAGACAGATTCACAAAGGGCCACATGGTGAGACACATGGCTGGATTCCCATTTAATGGCTGTTGTTTATGAAAGACAGAGAGAGCGGCTGCACATACACCAATTCTCGGATGCTGTCATCACAGAGATATTCACAATGCCTCAGAGTGTCCATTATGAAAACAAACACCCTGATATCCCGTCAGCCACATCAGTTCCAATCTCAGTGTGGAACTTCACCACGGAATAACGAAAACTTGAAAAAATGTTTCCATTGGTCAAAAACACACAGAACTCAAAGTAACACTAACTTTAACTGAACACGTGGAAATACTTACTTAGTTATTAGCTACTAGACTTAGTTAAAACAAAACACACAGGTAACAATCATACATCAAACAGGAATATAGACAGAGGTTGTCAGAGGCTGAAGCCTTTATCATTTAGATTGTTCTTACATGATATCACAACAGTCAAGTCAGAGCTTTCATGAAATTCCAAGCGTTCCATATTCAACTGAGTTCAACAAGCGCGAATGGTTTTTACAAGTCGGAAACAATTTAAATCATAACAGGATAAAAAAATATAAGAGGTTAGGCAGGAATTATCTGACAGGTTCTGTTATGAAAAGTTGAAAATAAAGCAGAGCAGCTCATACACACACACACGCGCACACACACACACATGCACACACACACACACACGCACACGCGCACACGCACACACACACGCGCACACACACACACACAC
>JAZGTJ010016144.1:0-12894 GCA_036877575.1 Botia almorhae | reverse complement strand
CAAGAGCGATCGCATGACTCTGAAAATCACCCAACATTGATCTGTACTGGAAAATACTAAACAAATAAAATAAAATTGTATATATAGCGTAATTCCGCTCACCTGTGCTCACATGTAATATATTTTAAAGGCTTACTAGATTAACTCAAAATGCAAGGTATAGCCTACGTGACCTTAAATATGAGCAATAATAATAGTGATGTAACCTAACTTACTTTGCAGCGGTAAAAAAAAAATAGTCAGTGAAGTGCTATTCATGCAAAGCCATGAAAAGAGCCTTTTCATCTGGACTTTTTTTAAAATGGCACATTTGCTCTTTCACGAATTGCATCTGTTACAGTTCGTCATTTGTATTGATGCAATATGCCTAGTTTACATTTTCACAATCGCGTCCCATATTTGTTTGGAACAAACCGTGTTTGCTTTTTCCCAACAGCTCCAATCAGGGTTCCCACCAGAGGCACCTTAGAAAATAATGAACGCTTTTGTTTGGGACATGCCTCACAGGATGCGTTGAGGAGTCATTATGAAACAGGTAAATTAGAATTTCAAACTTGCTGACACAGTTCCCCGGTCGATTTGCGTTTCGGGAAAATGAATACAGGCACTTGCAAGCATCTCCACGGCAGGGAAGAGCGCTTTCCTAAAGTATTCCCTGCTATTCATTACTTTTCTTAATGGGATAATCTGGTCTGCATGTATTGCTGCAGAGCAGTCGCATTCACAATTCACCCGCCTGCACTGCAACACTGAATTGAATTCATTCGCTTCCCCAACTGGGTTAGCAAGCGGTCGAACAGATTCGAACGGAGAGCGAGAGTGAATGTACGGTGTGTGTGTGTGTGTTTGTTTGTGGGAAGTCCCATGCATGCAGCAACTATTAATATAAGAGAGTGTGTTAGAAGGGATGATAAGAAATAAATATGTGTTTTTAATGAGTGAGAGAGAGGGAGAGTGAGAGAGACAGAGAGAGAGAGAGAATGAGGAAGGTGGGAGGTTTCCAAAGACCGAGAGCTTGAGCACTACTGAGTGATACAGAACAAGATTGAAACAGAGGTGTTGAGCGTGCATCCTTCTCTGGTGTTATCTGAGCGCGCTCAGATGGGGTAAGAGATACGCTACACGGTGCAGGAACACAGTGGGAGCACAACAAAGCCTGGCAACTCTGCAGAAGCTTTTTATAGACATATGGAGGAGCATAAACCCATACAGCAATCAGATCTGGACCAGAGCCACAGAAGCAAAGAGGTACGAAGGAAAGCTGGTGAAATTCAGCCTCGTTCGGGCGACGGGTTAGCTAAACTGCTTGTCTACAACTCTTTAATCTCAGAGGGATCGTTTAGTTTGGCATTTTGAGAGAATTTCTTTGCTGTCTCTCAGGTGTCACAGGGGGATGGATTCTTGTTCTGACAGCTCTCTCCCAGATTGGCAATGTGACTTCCTCCTACTGGTTAGTCTCAGTTCACTTGGATTATTATTTTTACCACAGCAAGTACACTTGCGCTGTAAAGCTCTCTGCAATGGAAAAACTTAATTGAATGAGTTTTTAAACGCAGATATTTGTGAAATGGAGTGAATTACAGTGGTGTATGTACAGAGAATGAGTGAGAACAGATGTCGCAGATACTCCAGTAAATTGGCAGGTCGGCTGAAACATAGTGAAACTTTCTAAATAAAACATAAAAAAGAAAATCAAATAAGACTTTCTGGCTGTCTTGAAGACTAAAGTTTTTACTGATGTTAAAATTATACCAGTTGATTCAATTTTAATATCACATAAAGATCAAAGCTTTGCTGAGAACTGTTTGTTTGGGCACATCTGCTGAAATAATTCCATTTTATTGCTCCTTTTTTGCGTTTACAGTTTTCCATTTGAATTTTGAGATACAAGATGTTGTTGGACTGAGATCAAAGTCTCTGTGTCGGTGATGTCAACTCACGGAAGTTTTCTCGAACAACTACGTTTACGATGTTTAGAGCTGAGAATGAGTGTTGCACTCAGATAAGATCAAACGTCACCACGGGGATCTTCAGACATGACGCCCAGAGTCCTCTCCCCTCGTCACGGCAGCCGTCGTCCCCTCGTGAAAGATGTTTCACGCAGCAGTGACAGGACCTGAACTTGACCCGAACAAGAGCCGTGACCGGAGAGCACAGATCCGCAGGCACATTAAGATGGTCATGGAACAGCTGGAGGAAGTTCTCGCAGAGCTGAAGGGCGTGGCGAACGAGCTTCGAGAGGTAAAGGGCACATTGGCGTTAGAGTAGCGAGCGCATGGGGGGGGTTGGCGCAAACAGTCTCTTTCCGCAGATGGTATTTCCTGGGGTGACCAATGTCTTGCTGGAGCAACAGTTTGAGGAGAACCTTAATGAGTAATTTAGTGCAAATATTAAATGTTTAAATAGCATTCAATTTAATGGCAAGTGTATTTGAACAGAGCATATTTCATACACAATGGTAATTTAAAGTGCTTTAAGTAAGATATTACCAAGAACGGCACCATTAACACAGATTCATACAAGTATTTATGATGAGATCTTGCATGCGTGGGCAAAGTTTTTGCCTAATTTTTGCCTCTGCATTTGAGTCTCCGCGCTTAGAGTTCTCGCATTGCCAACTTCAACAAACACAAATGCAACGGCTGCATTTTACAAGCACAAAAACGCACGCAAGGTCACAAACACATCCATGCCCCCGTGATACTGTACGTCTAGGATCTGTTGACGTGACAGCTTATCACCCAAACTGTAACCAGCAGATACATTAACAAGGGGAAGACTCGCTAGTCGACACTCGCCCATGCATGCCGTGACACCCCGCTCAAGCAAGACATGATCTGTGATGCCTAATTATCAACCGGCGCATCAGACAACAGGCTGTCGCGCGCAACAGCATCACAAAATCCGATTTCCTCATCTTCCCACCTGTCAGCGCCTCGTCTGTTTTACAGTTATCTCCCATTGTGCCGGGCGACCGCTTTCAGAATAATACGAGAGGACATTTTCTTAATTAATCTTTCTCCTCGGGTGGATATCTATCTGCCTCATTACCGTCACCGAGTTTATGAGTGTCCCAGACTGGCATTTGTCTCTTTATCTCAGTCACAGCTCCTCCGGATTTGTCTCATTTGTCTCCTTGGCCAAGTACAGGCATGACCGGTAGCTCAGCTGCTGTGGCGTTAACACCTCCATCTGTCACTCATGCCTCGTAGCAGGGCCTTATGCTTAATACTGACATCTTGTTATGGTTATTAGGTTTGCCACATCATCCATCCTTCCTTCAGCTTCCCAGTTTTCCGCGGATAACAGCTGGAAATCTGTCACAATTCCGAAGTCTTTCCTGCCATGTGTAACCGGCACACTGCTCACTCGATCCTCTCAAAAGTGTCAAGCAATGTAAAGTGTAATTATAAAAGACATCAAAAATTGTATTTAGTCAAATTTGTTTTTGTCATAACAAGTACATTATGATGGTGTAGAGATCATTGTTTGGGAAGCTTCCTTGTTGGTTGCTAAGCTACAGAGGCAAGTAATTAGTGTATCTACAAAAAATGACATTACTTTCGGCTTTTTCGTACTTTACTATGGAAAAGTATCCAGAATATTCAAAAAGAATAAAATCACCTTTTTGTTGTGGTCTGCTGGTTAGAGAGTCAGGTCACCAGTTTGACTCCCAATGCCAGCAGGAAACAACTGAAGTGCCCTTCAGCAAGGCACCTTACCCCTGACTATTCCCAGGGCACTGATGTCCACCACTCCAGGTTTGCAGTGTGTGTGATCCCTACTCACTACTCCAATGCGTGTGCATTAACTGGATGGATTAATGCAGAGGACAAATTCCGAGTATGGAATTCTGAACACCTGCACATCAATTCACTTCACGTTACATCATTTGTATGGAACAAAGTTACAAAGGTTTGGATTAGGGTGAGTTAATAATTACAGATTTTTTATGATGAACTATTTCTTTTAATTATAAGTTAACCTTTTGAAAAAGTAGTAAACTTATTTAAACTTACGGTTAGTTAACTGCATCGAAGCTAATACGTTTACATTATTTCACCAGGGGTGACAACAAGCAAACTTAATAATATAACTTGCATTCGCTAAGCAAAATATTAGCATAAACATAAATCAAGTTTATATTCGTTTTTAAGTCTATATAATTTCAGATCGTTCCTATGCCCCTGAGTAGCTTTACTAGTAATTACTCCCTAACGTTAATAAACAGCAATAGAGTTTTAATATAATTTTTTTTTTAAAGTTTAAGTTAAGATCATTATTTTAAGAGCAAATAAATGAGCCCACATTGAACACCAGCAAAACACATACCAGCAAAACACAATACATAATGTATGAAGGCAGAAACTGATGGTCTGCTTTAGAGGTTTTGGGGTTTTCAGCAAGACTGCAGGTAAAAATCAATAGCTTAAGAAGTGAACAGAGGTGACAGGTCTGTATCTTACTGCTTTAAATGACACAAAGAGATAAAATTGGCCAGATAGTTCCGACTTGTTCCAAACGCTCTCTGTTTAAAAGCCTTGGAGGGCTTGGCAATTACCAGACTCCAAGACCCCAGGTTCTCCACGTACAGTACGATGACTACTGAGACAAATTAGATAATAAGACGAAGGTGGTACTTTCAGAATGGGATTTACTGCACCAGCTACATAATGAGATTTAGATGGTGGACGTAAATTGACTTTCTGTCTTTTGTTTTTGTGTTACCCTACCAGACTTGGTGCGTTAATGCCTTGTTTTAAAAGTTCTGTAAGTTCTAAACTACTTTAAGTTTGGCCTGTTCTAGTAAACAGATTGCACCACCTTAAAATCTGATTGGTTGAGCTTTGTCAGAAGCATTTGTAAAAGAGCGAATAGGGTAAATGTATACCTGCGACACAATCACAAATTACATTTTGTATAATGCATCACATAGAATGATTATTATGTTGCTTAGCAACCATAAGCATCTTAAAATTAGGCTAATGAACTATATTACTTGCCAGGGGAACTGTTTGCTTTCTAAAGCAACTATTACGTTATAATGCATTCGGACAGAATGCAATGATTGGATGAACATTTTATGGTCCTGTGCCTTCCACAGAAGATATATTAAAAATAGACTTTATATATTTAAATCACTTAGTGATTTTCTAGCAGGATGTAAAGAGACTTTGAACCTGCATAACAAAAAATGTTTCTGAAAAAGATTGCCTACCCTGCCTTTAAACTGTGCAGCTTTTAGAGGTGTACTGTTAATTTAGCTAGTTATCCAAGATTGTACTTAACCTTACTATTAATAAAGTAGACAAAAATCTATAGAATCTAAAAAACAATATCTATTAACTTTTATAACTTGAGCCCTCTCAATCAAAGCCCAAAATCACCAGCTTTGTCTCCTGAGGTCATTGTTGTGCTTTGTTATCCAGAAACATGTTTTAATGTATTGCCTCATCATTTACTTAATTAAACTTATATCAGTGTGTCATCCGCACATTGTATATGATTAATATGTCGCCATTAGTTTACAGTGAGTACAATATACATGGAGCGATAAATCACGCATGAAACCTCTTTATTATTTTGGTAATTTCTCCCACACAGCACTGAGAGTTGACTGGCTTTTACTAACGTCTCCTGCTTCTCCGATTTTTCTCGTGTGTCTACTCTGTTTCAGAAAGAGGTCTCAATAACGTCTCAAACTGTGCTCACATGTGCACTTACACATGTATTGTGTATCCCTACACTATTACTGTATGTCAACAATTGTCTCACGTTTATGTTTCCAGTGGGATGTTATGAGAAATATCTGAGACAAAATAAATACTGAAAGAAAGAAATGAGAAGCCCCATTACCTCCCAGTATTACTGTACCATGAGTTTCTGTAGGCCAGCTTCAGCAAAGTTTGTAAACCCTTTTCGTGTCATCCGCCCCTCTAGACTGTGTGAATTTTTGTCATTCTCGCTGTCCTGTCAAACATCACTCTGTTCTCAGATCAGCGAGCCGTGATTGGCAGAAATGCATTTAACATAAACTGTCAGCCAGCACCGAACGGGGTACAGACCCACGAGAGATGATCCAATACCTCCTCCGGGCAGGACACATTTAGAGTCCTAAAACCGCGTCTTTTTGATAACTCTATCTGTGAGCGCGCATCGCTTATTATTCTTGGCAAGGATCGATATATATTCGCAAATACAGTACGTAATGTTTGCTCGTCTGCATCGCTAAGAGTACAGTGAATACTGCGAGCAGCAGGTGCGGATTGAATGGCTATGCGGGCTGTTGAATGCGTTTCATTTGTGCTCTTCCTGTTTACGTTTCGTTGCTCGTTACCGAATCCCGGCCGCAAACAGCCCGTAGCTCGCCGCTGAATAGCTGATGTGCTGTATATCACAAACGCTCGGTTCTACCACAGCCTGATGTTGAATGGCACAACACGAATGCGTATGAAAAAGTTTACGTTTGGCACCAAAACAGCTTTGAGCTCGCTGGAATCAAAGCTGTTGAATAACAGAGCGAGTCGTCATGAATAACTCTGACATTTTAATTCGAAGGCATGACTTTTATCTTCAAAAACCAAAGGAATCGAGCGTAAATGCAATCATAAATAACATATTCAGTTGCTTAATATTGACAAGACGTGCTTAATGAGTTTGCAGTGGAAAGTCGTACGCTGGAAAAAAGCTTTAATCATTGCGGTATTCTGTCATAGGCTATATGTGCGTTACGCGCATATAACGATAAGCTCTGATTAAAATTTACAGACTTGTTTTGCCGAGATTTTTTTTGATCAAACAGGAGGCCTGTGCTAAAGCCACTTCTGCGCTTTGTTTTGTGGCTATTGTAAATTAGCCTTGAGACGCTGTACGGCAGAGAAGCCTCGTAAAGCAAAGGACGGAATATTGATAAGCGTACTGTTGGGTTCTTACGTAAGATACAGTTACTGGCACAGCAGGAGGACAAATTCCCTTCAGCAAAAACAGATATTAAATATTCCGATGCCGGTGGGTGCGATGGTGAGGGATGGAGGGATAAAGATGGAAAAGAGAGATATATGCTTATTATTCATTTATGGCTTTGCACAGCAAAATATATCAAAATATAGACATTCCATAACAAATGCTATAGGATGTCTGGCTAGTTGTATTCCACTTGTAGAATTTTAAACTTTATTTGCAATGTGGTTGCTATGGTGTTTGATTGGTTAGGATGTTATAAGGAAATGGCCAAATTCAGGAGTCCATCCGAGGTCTCCATGATATTTTAGTCCCTAGATATGGCGTGGCATTGCTAATAAAGCTTCCTGTATAGGTTTATTGTATTTAGGGAAGCGTTTTAGATTTTTGTGATGCCATACTAGAACCTTCGTATGTTTTGTGGTTCTTTAAAAAACATATATGTACTAGCTATTAATATAATCTTGGAGAGACAATAACTACAGTACATAGCCTGCTCAAGAACACAACCACCATATAAAGGGTTCCTTTGAGGTTTTCAGGGAACTATAAATAACTAATAGCATTTATTTGTGGAACAAAGGCTCGTCTATGGTTTCAGGATAAATGACTTTATGGAACAATCAGGAAAAGACTGTAGAGTAACGTTGTAATTTGGTTTTTCTATGTTTCTCTTTAGGTTGTGGCTCAGATTGACAAACTAACATCAGATATTACCTTTGACCCCGAAGATGACCTGACCTTATCATACTGTAGCGAGGATCTCTTCCACCCTGAGATGTTATCTGCCAACCATGACCTCTCAAAGCAGAGTCCTCTGCTAGACACAGTCCATAACCCAACCACAGGTAAGAAACAAGAATCAGATCTTTACCGCAGGAGCTGTGGAGACTTACCTGCCCTGAATGGACCTTTAAAGCCTCCAGACAGCCCAAAAGCAGCCTGGCTCTACGGATCTGGAGGTGGGATCAACTACTACGACAAAACGCTGTACCACGCTCTGTGCTGCGATGATGATGATGAAGATTACGACGAAGATAGATGCGGAATGAGATCGTCTAGACTGTCGTCCACTGATTCAGTGTTTTCATCTTCACTGCAGTTTCTCACGCCCCGATCTGTTCGTAAAACTTACTCCGGACCGGACTCGACCGGAAGAGCCCTCCGGAGTTGCAGTACGCAAACCGTTTGCGATAAAAGCACACAAACTCATTTTCCCTACATTCCAGTTAAGCAAAGACCATCAAGTGACTGCAAGAACTAAATCTTCTGCCGGCATCCTGAAACGTTCATTTGTTCCAAATCATTTTGAACTGTGCATTTGTATTTATGAAATATTCGAGTCTAATTATAATTATTTCCTTGTTAATTATGGAATGGATTAATGGCTTTCTGTTTTTATTCTCATGCAGTTTTCAAAGAACAATTTAAACAGTGTTTTGATTCATTACAAGCATTATGCCAATGAATAAATAATACCGCATCGCCGCAGAACATTAACACTATTCCAGAACCCCCTAAAGAGTGAGAATTGGTTTTGGTCACACACACACTGCGCAGTAAATAGACACGGTTTAATCGAGCGGGCGGTATGCTTCCACAAGGAGTTACTAGAATATAAATAATGGGCTTTAAATTAAGCTGTTAAGTTATTTCTGAAAACTTGTACATTATTAATAAAATGATGGATAAAAGTTCTGACAGCTACTTTATTCCGAGTCATTTTCCTCTCATCGGGACATTAATTAGTAAATCTGTTACTGTTCTTCAGACGCGTGCTCTACACTGTACATCAATTTTACAGTCGTAACGTACTCCACGTGGTAACCATGGTTACGGCAATAAAAATTGCCATCTGAAAGTTGTCATCTGAAAAGTTCAAAAAAACCCTTAACTCTATGTAACCACACAGAGAAACTATGGTTACTATTATAACCTGTTTTGGGGTATAAAGAAGGCAAAACCTTACAGGTGTTGGTTATATAAACAGGAGCTTTTGTAAGCCTCATTTGGACAAAACTATGTAACCTGTAACCGTAACTGTAGACAGTGTGGTCTGTGATATTAATTAAGCAACAAGAGTGAAGACTTACTGTCCGTAGTGTCAAAAACATTAGCCGTGCTTGTATCTGATCTTTGACGTCGTGAGGTTATTCCTTCAAAAGACCTCACAAGGCCATGCAGTGACTTAATACTGTCAGTATGTGTGAGGTAATTTAATTAGAGTCTCAATCATAAGCCTTTACCTCGGGCTCTTTTCAACTGAAGACAGCTGTTATGCAATAATCTAATAAAAAGCCAATCATTGAAACTGCCTTCAAGGGACACTGTGTGAGTTCTTGTTTATAGAACACCTTTTAATACTGTATACAAGCAGAGGACAATTATAAATAAGAACAACACAAGGCTGAGGAGTAGAGTTTTAAAGCGATACCTTACACAAGAACGAAAGGTTCGTCGACATGTACACAAAAAAAGTGATTCGAAAAGAGCCAGATCTGAACGTTTGAACTGAATGCTAAGAAATGAATATGTCAAGTTCGTTTTACACCCGCAATGTTTGTTGTTTTTTAAAAGCGTGGCCCTTTAAGACCCAAGGTTTGGAAATGCTGATCTAAACATGGTAGCTTTTGGTGAGGAACAGACTGAAACCCATAATTCCCTAGAAATCTTGCGTTTACTGAAAATATAGCTCTCAAATGTATTTTCACAACAACGCCATTTGTAATTTGTATTCATGGCATTTTATGAAACAGCTTGGGAAGCCAAATTGCTTGTATTAATTATTTATTTGAACCCTTTTAAAAAATTGGAAATGTAATTTTTTAACCACCAAATAGTACCAATTGTTTCAAACCTATTTATTTGCTCCCATAATTTTACGGTACACTATGTTCTCTTACAGTATATTCCCTTTTATACCAAATATTGTATCTGTTCCTCTCAGGCTACTTTTCTACCTTCTTGTTGATACAGGTGTATTGTAGTTGCTATTAAAACGCTTACACCAAGGCTGTAGACTGAGGACGTTGGTTCCATCTCAAGGACTTCCAACAACAACCTGCCTGCATTGTGGCTCTGTGCCTAAAAAACTGTTGTGTGTGTATGTGTGTGGGTGAGAATTACCCAGTGCGAGTCATTCCTGTGAACACGGAACTCTACATACTGTCATTTCTAATTATGTACTGTCACTACACTGACATTGGCCTTGTCAAGCCCAATAGTTCAACTCTGTTGAACAACGAGAAAAAAATTCTAATCTGTTCACAGAAAAAATATTGTTCTTGGCAAAATGCACAAGAATATTGACCATAAATAATGCAGTGTTATGCAAAAACATTCCGCTATTTCATATAGTTCTGCTAGATTTGTAATATTTATTTCATAATTCCGCACTGATCTTCCACATTCAACCCTAATATGTTTAAAGTAACAGCGTTGACACAACAAACGTTATGAAGTAGAAATGTCACTTTCTATTTACAATGTGTGATTTATTACAAATAAATTAAATTAGAAGTATTCCTGTGATGGGGCTGAATAATGTAGCGCTGGGGGTTTTTATTGACATTTTGCAAAGTCGTAACCAATTATTTAGGATTGAGGGCAATAATTTAAAGATGTTCCCTCGTCCATAAATGTGTATCGCTGTCACAGCTCTGTTACTTAATGCCTGAGGTGCAAAAATATGAAGTTCAGCAGTAACTTTTTCAACTGAATGACAGCTAAAAGTATTATTCTGCCAGCACAAAACTACTTGAATATACTTGACTAGATATACATGTTACCTAATAATAATAATAATAATGATTCCGGTCAATACTCTACAAACTGACAGAAGTTTTAATGGGGTCGCCTGTAATCAAACCCATTAGCCTCTCCTTCATTCATTGAGCCTCCTGATTGACACATAATGTTCATTTATTCCATATATAACGATCCTCTAATGGCAGTTTCGAGGTCCTTCAGAGTGCCAATTCTCATCAGACTTCTGCAGACAAGGTCTTGAGCCTAATTAATCAAATTAAAAAATCCATTTCTCAGCCTCTCCATTAATCAGCCTGTACTGTGTGATCTGAATGTAAAGTGACCTTACTGGAAGAGGCTCTATCAGCTTTCAATGCACACACACACACACACACACACTCTTGAAATAATTACACATTTTCTTTATAGAAAGTACTGTAAGTGAGAAAATAACGATCTTAACACTTTGTCTTATGTAAGTCTTGCTCTTATGCACTCGCGTGTTCCTGTAGCTCAACTGGTAGAGTGGCGCTTGCAACGCTAAGGTCATGGGTTTGATTAAAATTGAATTTAAATTGAGTTTGATTAAAAACACTGATTAAAAATGTAAACGCGACTGCACTGCAAGTTGCTTTGAAGTAAGTTGCTTTGAAAAAAGGTGTTTGCATGAATGTAATTTACAGTACAGTACAGTACAGTACTGACATTAGAGTAAATCAGTGGCAACTGTAAAAACATCCTGTAAAATTACTTTCATTTATTTATATTTTTATTTATTTTTCCTAAACACCTATTACACAAGCCTAATATTAAACAGAGGGCAAACCGAGTGCTTCTTTACATTTTTTTCTGAGAAAAGACCTGAGTGATATCTCACGGGTGTGTCCTCTATTGTTTTAAATGAGATCTCAACAATATCTCCCACTGTGCTCAGAACTGCCAAGACACCAAAGCTCTCACAGACCAAATGAATTTTGTAGCTCCGTGTTTTCACCGAAGGACCGCATGTTCTCGTTCTCTCATTTCTCTCTCTCACAGACATAAAACATGTCCCTGATCTCCTCCACAATGGAGACATTCGAAATCACTTCAAAATCACCACGCCTCAGTGATCTCACATCGCTTTCATAAATAAGTGGAATTTTAGCACCATTGTGCTCCAGTGGAGTTTGGAAGCGGCCACTGCTACTCTAATCTACACGGCACACACTTTCAGACGAGTCTCGATCTCCGAGCAAGTCCAAATTTATGTCCCTTTGTACGTGAGCCATGTTCCACGAGGTCTGGCTGAACAGGACGTCTCTTTGCAGAGTGTGAAATGCCTGGACTCTTCCTCGAACCCTGTCATAACTGGTGTGCCCCGGTTCCTTCAGGCACCGTCAGCCATGCTATACCGAGTGGAAGAACTCAGTGGTGACTGGCACTCTCCGAGAGGCATATCCAGCCAGGAGACCATCTGTCATAGTCAATAAGTGCGTGACAGCATAAGTACAGTTCTACCTCAACAAAATCTGAACCTGCAATGAGAACTGGATATAAGAGACCTCTTCTTATATATACAGTGATAAGTTGACTTAGTGGAAAACGAATTTGTGAGTGTGTTATGTTATTAATCAAGAATGGATTCACGATACAGCTAAATTCAGCTAAAACCAGATGGTGGTAGGTGGTTGTGTGTGGTTTCTAGCTGGTAAATGCTGCTCATTAATGGTTATAGCTGGTTGGTCAGCTTCATTACCAGCTGGTAGACCATTTTGGTCAAGCAATTTTGGACCAGGAACAGGTTAACTACATTTTTGGCTTTTGTTTTCATAAATGATGCATTGAAAAAAATAAAAAAGCTTCAAAATCTCGGGCACTATTCACTGCCATTGTAAAGCTGAGCAGGGCATTGATATTATTTAATATAACTCTGATTGTGTTTCGCTGAAAGAAGAAGGTCATATACATCTAGGATGGCTCGGGGGTAAATTACAAGATAATTTTTATTTTTCGATAAACTGTTAAATTGAGTTGGCATGACTTGTTTTATCGGGTAGCGAAAACACCCGAAAGTTTTAAAGATGTTTGAAATATTTAAAATGTATTTAAATTAAAAGACATCAATAGTCTGTCTGTGTTTCACTGTCGATTTTAGCCTGTACGCTGTTTTACTGCTTTTTTCCAGGTTTTTACAACACTGCCCTC
>JAZGTJ010016143.1:0-12894 GCA_036877575.1 Botia almorhae | reverse complement strand
TATTTATAACCCGCAGGTGCGTACAATCATTTGCGTCACCTGCCGAGGTTATTTAAGCCAATTCTTGGCGTGTTTGACACACATGCTTCACAACCGGTCGAACAAAGAATGTTCCCATTAGCGTATTGAAACGCAGCATCTCATTCCCGCTTTTTAAGGGAACAGGGTTACAGTCAAGTAACCCGAGACGTTTTGCCAGTCAAACATTTCAGAGTGTTTATTCCCTGTTGATCACCTGGTGTTACTTTGATTGTTTATCGTGTTCGATTGTTTGCTGCTTGCCCCGACCTCCACCTGTTTACTAGTTTCTAATTTTGTCTCATCCCTATTGCTCTGTTTGCCGGTGTTTGACCATTACCTGTTTAACTATGATTTCGTCTAATAAAGAGCTGCACATGGATCCATCTGTCCATGAGTCTTCGTCACATCTGTGATGTTCAGTGTTTGTTTAAACAAGCACCTTGGTTGTTTCATTTCACGATGTACTTGTATATGGTTAAAATGACAATAAACTCCAACTTGTAGCTCTTCATTTTCATAACAAATATTTGAATATTTATTTAAGTGCATAAATTGTTAATCATTATTATGAAGGATGTTGATAGTTTACAAATTATATTAGATGCATTTTAAAGAAGAATCGTTTTGTGTATGTGTATACTGCATGTACTGTGCATTTATTTTTATTTAGTATGCTAGTAAAAACCCATCCAACAGAAACTAAGAAAGCAGAACACCCTCTAAGTATCTGCAGGATTACCTACTGCATGGAGAAATACCATCCATAAGTAAACATCCCAAGTCTGAGTTGTCTACACAAGTGCTTAGTATAGCAGATTGGGACATTTTTACAGTAGTATGTATCATCAAATGAAATTCAAGGGCCTCTAGAAGAGCATTTAAAAAAACACTGCTATTTTTCTGGACTGCTATTCTCCTAGATACGTGTGTGTGTGTACTGGTATATGTGGTTTTCAAGGATAAATGTGTATAATGACATATGTATAACATAGTTTACAAGGACACTTCCTGGGTCCTTATAAACACAATGGTTAAAAAACAAAATGCTAAATGCTTAAAATACTAAATGGTTTTATAAATTCTAATTAAAATATGCCAAGCATGTTGTGAGAAGGTTAGGTTTAGGGGAAGTGGAGGTGGATAGAAACATTAGCTCAATATAAAAATCATTACGCTGATGGAGAGTCCCCGTAAAACACATGCAAGTGTGTGATAACAATATAATAATTTCTAAGATTTTAAATGAAGTCTCTCTCTGTCATGGAAGCACCAGGCTCCACCTACATGCAGTGATCACAATCACCTGAATACTAATCACCTGCACCTGGCACTAATCAAGGACCCTATATAAGCACACACACTCCACTATCCATCGTCTGGTCTCCACTCCGGATACAGACTTATCTCCATGCTGTCTTGTTTACCTGCTCTAGTTCGTTTGTGTTCCCTGGATCGCCTCACCTGAATCATCGTCTTCATCGTCATCGCCAGCTCCTGGACGATGGAGGTTCCCGCTCCGCCCCCTGCTGGTCACCAGCAGGAACCTTCGCCAGAATACTAACTCACCATCTTGAACTACAATTCCCATCGACCCTGTACCAAGGTCTGATGAGCTTCCTGTTTGCCACCTGCAGTCTATTCGCTGCCCTATAAAGACCAGGACTACATTGCAGTGCGATGTATTGTTTGCCATGTGCTACATTTCAGAGCGTTTCTCCGGACTGCTTTCTTGTTACCACTTGGACTGTTTATCGTTTTTGAACCTTTGCTGCCTGCCACTTGTTTTTGATTTGAATATTGTTGTTGATTGTTTGCTGCCTGCCCTGACCATTGCCTGTATTTACGTTTTGCTCGTCTCGCCTACATTGCTCTGTCTGTCTGTTTTTGACCTGTTTACTGATTGTGATTTACAATAAACCGCTGCCTCAGCATCTCTATTACAAATCATTCATATACCTGTTATATCTGTTGGAACATTATCTGTCTTCATACTTACCTGTTCCTACAATCCATATGTTCAAAAATACACGTTTAGCCTGTTGATTAAACTAACCTCCTGTGTTTAGTCTACAGTCCATTACACTTTCAGTGTGTACTTGTAATACTTATATATCAACCATTAATATATTTAATGTATTTAAAAATATTTTATTATATACTATCTATATTAGCTAATATGTTTAGTCGTCATCTCAAGCTTTATGACAGCAACAGTTTTTCCTCCTGCTGTGTAATTTTTTTAATTCCTTATATTTTTTATAATGATTTTTAAAAAAGTAAATCACGCTGACTGGCTCTGTTCAAGTTTCACGTGATTGGCTGTTCGCTACAAACATCACAATTTTGTGTGCGCACTCATAGTTAAAGCTTTAGATTTAATGTGAGTGACAGTAAAAGTTGAATACTGAGTTTGTCTGACTTTTTTTGATACAGGACACTGGTGTTTAAATTACATTGTTTAAATTACACTTAATGTTGCTCACAAAGAAAAATATGATATATGATTGTCATAAGCTGTGTTGTTTCACTCCATGACCTCAATGGCATTTTTCTTAACCATTTTTCACCATTTATGGCACTAAAGATATCTGTGATCACTGTCAGATTAGCAGGTCACTTTGGTACTGTTCCACATGAACAACTTAAAGAAGATTGGAAGGTAGATTTATGGAATACATTTACGGAGGTCTATACACTTGCCGCTCCTCTTAGACACATTTACAGCCCTTTGGCTGGTCAGTCTAACAGACCCTGTCTCTTCTCAACCCAGATGAGTTAACGACCACATTTGGAGAATGGTTCAATTTTCACCTGGTGTAAGTGTGCAGAATGGAAAAGATTTTCTCATTATCAAGATGGACTCCTTTGTTGTCTGTTCTTAGTAATTTATTCAGATCTCCTCCTCTGTTGGGACTCTGTCTTCTTTAAAGGTATGTCTGAGTGGAAAGGACAGATTTTTGGGGATATCTCCCATTGGTCCTGCAGATTATCCAAACACATTCGGTTAACATTCAGCTATGTTGACACTGCCGTTTAGCAGAAAAAGAACAGAACAGAACAGAAACAGAAAAGACTTCTGGATCATTCAGTTCTGCTGGCATGCCAATAATTCAAATAGAACACATCAGCCAATCCCAGACACTCGTGTATGGAACATCGAATGAGAAAGTCTTCTCATAATATTATGAGCCAATTATGTATTGTAAGTGAAGTGATGTGCTGGCCATGTATGGTAACCCATACTCTCATTTTGTCCTCTGCACACACATTTGAGTTGTGAGTTACATACTTATACACATTGCAAACCGTGAACACACATCCAGAGCAGTGGGCAGCAATTGGGGATAAGGTACCTTGCTCAAGGGCACCTCAGTTGTTTCTTGCCAGCACTGGGAATAGAACTGGCAAACTTCTGGTTACAAGTCCAACTCTCTAATCAGTAGGCCATAATTGCCCCATAATGATTATATAGTAATAAGAAGAAGGCACTGCATGGAAGCTATATCTAAGGAGTAATACACTATGTGCATAATTGTGTGTTAGCGTAGACTTAATGTATTTGCAAAAAATTACATGACAAAATCACATGACAACCACAAGATGTTATAACAGCGCTTTATTCCAGAATCTCTGCTCCAGAATTGTTATGTCAGGGCCAAAAAATTGGTATTACATATTAGTTTCTGACAACAGATCTTCTGCTGTAAATGACTAGATTAGGTGTTTTGATTTGTGCTGTAAATGACAGAAATGATAAAAGATTTTTTCATTGATAAAAAAGATTTTTTAGTTGAACAGAATAAAACATAAGAGGATAAAGACAAAATCATTTAAATAGCATGCTAAATTGCTCAATATCAATATCACGTGAGCGATATCTCCATACAAATGCACATGCACATAATACCACTAATTGTGGGTAAGACCCTATTTAATGATTTTAGTGAAGGGGAACTGTGAGATCCATGCATTATCAATGCTGTAATCCTTAAGGTTCAAGGAGCAGATGCATAGATTATAAATGGTTACAAATCATAGTTTTTTGTTTTGCTGGTGTTGAAGGGTAATTTTATAACTAAATGGTTTTCTTTGTGGTGCACAGCCCCACAGCACCTGTGTGTTTTGCTGCCACTGTTTGCCAGCACATGTAGTTTGTGGATTAGTTTTAAAATTCAAACTTTGGTGCACATGTTGCCTAGGAGCGGTGCCTTGAATAATATACTGTTTGATAAATATGGATGTAAGTTCAAAACAGAAATGCACTATGCAATATCTCTTAATTGAAAGATCATTTACAAATCATTGAATAATTAATGACATCAATAATCAATGAATCTTGCATTAATCTAACCTAAAGCTATAATAGAATCCTACATTATTAAAAGACTACAATAAATCAGAATGATGGGTTTGTAAACCGCTGAGGCTTCATTACACTGTAATTATTGTCACTTTCTAGTTAATGAAATGGGCTGACTTACTGACCTATTTATATTGGTAAATGTTTTCCATCATAATTGCATTCCAAATATATATATAAATATATATAAGTCTCAATGTGAAGGGATTGTGTGTGTTGGAAAGGTAATTACAGAACCCTATAATGAGCTTCCTGGATGTGTGTTGATTTTGTTTTCTATATAACCCAAACGCAATCCAACATCATTACTGAAACAAGTTTTATAAAGCCGTTTTTACATGTTTTTTTGACACTGTACTAAACATTTAAGACATCACTAATTATTTGACCGTCAAAAAAATCTGACCTTTTATTTTTCTGTAACTCAAACAGCAAAGCATGGCTAAAGCAATCAGATCATAGGTTTTGTTGTTCCTGTAGCCCAGTTGGTAAAGCATTGTTTTAGCAGCGCAAAAGGTTGTAGGTACAATTCCCAGGGAACACATGTAATGATAAAATTGTATACCTTGCATGTACTGTGAGTCGTTTTGTAAGTCATAAAGCGTGTGCCAGTTGTGTGTAAATATAAATGTAAAGGTTTAAATAAAAAGCATGAAGCTGAAAAATACCTTAAATTCAGTGTAAGTTGCTTTGGATAAAGGTGTTTGCCAAACATAAATACATTTATTTATATTAAATGTGCTCCCATTACTTATAAGCTTGAATACTTATGAGGGTTTTAAACATGTGGCAGTGCAGAAACTATGTGCCAGAACATCATTTGTTTACTTTCACTTCGCATGAATGGGAAGGGGTGGAATATTTCAATTAATGGCGTTAAGGAAGCAGGATATAGAAAGGTGTGTGGTACCTGAGAGTTGGCGTCACCAGAAAGTTTGCGTGCAGGGTTGTGGTATTAAGAGTGAATAGATTTGTTACGATGGCTGACAAGGAGAGAACCCATACGCAGACAGCTTACAATAAACAAGACTTTATTAAACAAAAACTCTCTTGAGGGGGATAACTCAAAGAACTAAACTTTCATTTAAACCAAAACAAAGACAACAAGAACACATTCAACAATTAACAACCGGAACATGACAGCAAGCAAAAGGGCATAAAATAGGGAAGGAACTAAGGACAGTAATAAGGGAAAGCAGGTAAAGGGAATTAACTAAAAACGGGATTAACGAGGAAACAAGGGGGCGGGGTCAGAAAGCACATGGCCAATGTAAAAAAAAGGTTCCACAAAGAGCAAAGACCCAGAGCATGAGTCCAGAGCCTAACTCCAAGAAACAAGAACCAAGACCAAGTGAGTCAGGATCTAGACATCATGCTCTAACATAAAACACAGGGACTGTCAGGGTCCTGGCAAGGGAACTAGGAACAACTGAAGACAAGAATCCAGGACCCTGACAGGATTACCATGAGGAGTGAAAAGATGGCTGCTTGTTAAACTATTGCTTCCGGAGAGCGCTGTCTGGTACATTTACATCCACACATTCTGTATGCTTTTTATTGTTTATTATTTTTATAGTTGTTCAGTTATTATTAATGCTCTTTAAAGTTGTTTGATGTTGATGTTGCTGCTTAAATATTAACAAGATGTTCATTATTTTTTCTCTTTTAGTCAATTTGTGAATGATTGTGGACGCAAAACTGCTACTGTTGAGAGAGAATAGAACTACACTTACGTTAATGGACGAGTCTCAATCTCATGAGCGAAGATAACAGAAGTGTTGAACTGTTTCCTCCTCCTTTTTTCACATTGGAAAATTTCCCTGTGAAAACTGAATTTTATTTCTTTAATTCTTATTGAGATTTGTGTAACAGGTGGTTTTCATATGAAAAGTGAAAGTGACCTGTTCGTCAGAATATGGTAACCCATACCTGAAATGGGACCTCTGCATTTAACCCATCACTGGTGGGGAGTGAACACACACTGCAAGTCGTGAACACGCACACACCCGGAGCAGTGGGCAGCACGTGACTGCGGCCGGGGAGCAATTGGGGGTTAGGTGCCTTGCTCAAGGGCACTTCAGTTGCAACCCCATCGAACCAGCAACTTTCTGATTACTAGCCCAACTCACTAACCAGTAGGCCACAACTGCCCCCTATAATAAGAGTCACATTAAAGCATGTGGATAAGATTAATATATCAATATATCTGCTTGCCCAAACTCATCAGCACATAAAACAGCTTTACTGAGCAGTTACTGGGTTTTATGACTTCACTTTATTTTTTTTATGTTAAACAGACATTCTCATGTCTGACAAGATACTTCAACTTTACAACTTTTCTGCAGTACACTGTAGAAAATGAAGTGCTTTGTTTTATACAGCGATGACCAGACAGGTTTAATTCTGTCAAAAATACATTTTAACCCAGGATAGCAAAACAGGACACAAAGGCTCCACATCTCTAAGTAAAGTTGTCCAAATTTATTGGCATAGCCCTGATAGAATGGCTAAATTAATGCATACAAAAGACTGGCTGCTCATATTGTACGTACATTGCTTTGTAGAACATTAAACACTATTTATAATTTACAGCCACACCTGAAGTTAGAAGCTGGAAATGTATAAATCAATGTTGATCTTGTGGTAGACAGAACTAACAGAGTAATAATGACTTCTTTTATTAAAGCAAATACCCAGCAGTTAGTAAAGTAAATATAAAACAAAAAGTAAATACAATTGTAAATCCTTATCACTGACTACAGTATGTAAACGTAAAAAGGAATCCTTCCAGGCAAAAGATTTAGCAAGGAGTTCTGCAAACATTACAGTCAGAGCTACATTGCCTACATGTCTATATAATTACACTGCTTTCAATGTTTGCCTTAAAGGTACTGTGTTTGTTTCTTACACAAAAAAGTTGTTCCAATGGGAAGCATTCACTATGGCATTACCCATCAAATCACAGAAATGAACTCTATGTGAATCTGTGAAGATTTGGCAATCTGATCTCAGACAAATACGACTGCTTTCAAATACATTTCTTTTAATAAATTGCAGTCATGATTTATGGTCATGGTATGTTTAATACTGTTATAATGGGCTTGACTCTGTGACTGCTTGTCTTGTGCAGTTACACTGATTAAAATGGCTGTTATTCTTGCTTCGGCTAGGGCTGTAAATTTGAAAGCTATTTTTTGGTCACTTTTCAGTACAGGAAATAACATTTGCTAAATAAAACTGTAGATGTAAGTTTACAGTAGATAAATAGAAAGCTTTAACTTTAAAATGCCACATTGCTTGTAATTTATGAGTTATCTGTTAAAGGATGGGACCCCCTTTGTGATGCAATGTTATCACAAACAGATTATTAAATCACTTTTGTTGTCTTTATAACAGCCACTATAAAGTGGCCCATCTTGTATAATGTCTTCTATATATAATATTTTTAGAAGACCACATTCTAATCTGACACATCTACTTGAAAAGACATATTCAGCCTAGCATATTGATAAACTGCATATTTACATTTTACTATATGTTTGTAAATTGTAATTTAAATCCTTTTATCCTCTCGCTTTTTTCTGCTAAAAATATATTATAACATACCAGCTACAGCTACAGTTACCATAGATATTAAAGCAAGCCTACTACTATCTGTCATGTAAGTGAAGGCCTATCATGTGGAACATAAAGAGTTAAAATTCCTTTTATAGTGTACAATTATAAAATGTACCAATATTATATACTTTATATGTTTTATCCCTTAAACTAGAGAAGAAGGGATAAAGCTGTTTCATTTTGGACATCTTTTTGTTCTAACATTTTAATTTTGTGAAACATGTTAGAAAACCTGATTTAAGAAAATCTTATTAGTGGTGCTTGCGAAGCAAACTTCGTTTTCTGGACAAAATTTTGGTATGTAACTTGTCCCGTGGGGTTTATCATAGACCCATGAATGAGGTGTCAAATTAAATGGCATTTTAAGGAGAGGTGTGCTATGCCTTTTACAAGGGATTTTGGTGTATGGTGTTTTAGGGTGTACGAGAAAGTGGGCGAAAAATTCCATAGACTTAACATTGGGTTGAATTTTGTGACGTCATAGCTTGGTATCAGAATGTCGTAAAGACTTGGGGGTGGCCTCTATTGAGTCAGACTGGCAAGTAATCCTTAATTTTTACCATGGAAACTGTCCATCCATGCCCTAGCAACCATTTAGAGCAGCAACAAACAGTGACATTACCACTTCAAAGCCACACCCTGGCAACCAGTTACAGAACCCTAGCAATATCCCTTAACTTCCATCAAAAAGGTGAGAAGCATTAGAACATCTTAGAGACAAGTGAGGGGCCTTTATTGAGTCAGACCAGCAAGTAATCTTTAATTATTACCATGGAAACTGTCCATCCATGCCCTAGCAACCATTTAGAACACCCGAGCAACCAACATAAATTAGCTATATCTCAGCACCAGGACATCATAGAGACATGAGAGCTGGCTCTTTTGATTCAAACACACATCCATCTATTGGTTTTACCCTGTCTAGCTACACCCTAGCAACCATTTACTGTACCCTAGCAACCATGTTATAAAATGATTAAGCCATATCTCAGCATTAGAACATTGTAGAGACGTGGGCGGCAAGCACCACTCACATTTTCTTCAGAAAATGTACCTATCTAGTTATCTTCCTACTACCTTACTGTGACTGGGTGGGCCAAATTTTATATCAGCCAGTGGACCTGACTGATGTGTAAATGTGGTCAGTTAATAAATTGTTCACATTTTCAAGGCATATTTGATACCTTATGACTTTATCCATTAAGTCACATTTGACATACAATAATAATAATAAATATAATAATATATATTATATAATAATAATAAACCAGATAATGTCAGGACGCCGGTCTGATCAGCCGGGTTTGTATTGTTTTCTGCGTCACGCCGCCCTCTCGTTTGTCCCAGCTGTTTCGTTTCACTCATCATCACTCTCACCTGTTGAATCGCTAATTCTCCTCCCTTTATATTTCCCTCGTGTGTTCCCTTCTTTGTCAGACTGTCGTGGATGTTTCCCGTTTCTTGACCACTCTGTAGATTCTTTGCTTAAGAATCAGTAACCTCTTAGTATAGTCTAGTTTTATCGAGTTTGTAAATCTTTATTCCAGTCCTAGTCTCAGTCTGGCAGTTAGCCTAGTGTCACGCCACGCCATCCAGCCGATACTCCTGCTCTGCTCGTCACCCTCCCGGGGTGCCACCACCATCACCCCTGTCTGCGCTGAACTACCACCTGAACTCTCATCCCTTGTCTTGTGACTGTCTCTACCATCATTGTCTGCATTAAACTGAGTTATATTAAATCATCACCTTAGCTTGCAATTGGGTTCTCTGTGTTTCTTCCCAGAAATTCCGACAGATAATGCAATTTTATTTAATTTATGGCAACATTAGACCACTTTAAATGCTTTTACACTTTATCTTGTACACAAACTATATAATATTTCTGTCTTTAGCAAAAAAGAGAGGGCATACTAACAGTCTATTCTCTTCTGTGGTTGTCTTTCATTAATGAATAATTTGCAGTTTAATTATCAGCATAAACTTCCATGCTGCAGGTGTACATTTCAAAAATTGATACAATATGAACAGAAATGATTAATAATACAGAACCAATAGCAGTGATGCCATATAATACAAATGACTAGCAGCTCATAGCAACTATTTAACATAAGACATATGTATTATGAAATACCAGATTGTGCTCAGATTTTTTTATCTGGATGGAAAATATATATTGAGTGAAATATCCTATATTTAAATGGATGGTTCACAAATTCAACCAGAGAATAAAATGGGCAAAATAAATCATATTGTCATACATATGGTGTTAACTGCTAATTTTAACTCCTTCACATGTATTTTATTATTTGAAAGTGGAAGTGTGAAAGTATTTGTAAGGTATGATAAACCCATACTTGAAATGGGAGAAAGGCTTCATGAAATGGCAACTTTAGAAAAGGTGCCTTGCTCAAGGGCACCTCAGTCTTTTTACTGGCACCATGGTGATTCTGCAGGCTTACCAAGCTGATCTGCTTTAAAGACCCAGGTCATGATAAGGGAAATAAAAGTTTGAATTACATTATGCTTGTAAACAAGTGACTGAGTGTAAGGTCATGACATTTAGTCCCCAGCACATACCAATCATCTAGGTTTTACAAACATGGCTGTCAGACAAAATTAAAATTTAGTGGACTAAAGCACTTGTCTCTCTCAAACATAAAATCCTATTCTGTATTTCATCAATGTCATCAAAATACAGAGGGAATAAAAAATTCCACTTATTCTCAAGTAAAGATATCTTGCAGCATATCTGATGTCCCCCGATGTCAAATGATCAATGACATTATACATTATTAATGTCAAAATGAAAAGATTTGGTAAATGCATTTAAAAAACGAACAGAATTTAAGATGTTGAACATATATGCTTGTTTGATCAGGTGTGTCTGCAGGACACTGGTCCTCCAGGAAGGTTTTCCATGCCTGTTGTAAATCAAACTGCCAACTAAACATGTTGATGTTTGTTGGAGGTTGTCATATGAGTGGGAAAAAGCCTGATCATGTCACATTGACAAGGCTTATTCTTTAAGGACATAAATCTAAAATAAAGGAGTAAAATTTGTCTGGTAATAGAAACATTTTATGTGTGTCATTAAAAAAATAATCATTGCAGCACCATTTAGTTTTAATGTAATATAGCTTTAACCTCAGGTCTGTTTCTCGAACCCATAAGAAACTGCTCTGCACTGAATACATTAGGCTTTACTATGAGGAACTGTACATTGCCGAGGGGGTCCCAGGTCTTATCCAGCTCAGCTTGCTGAGAAAGCATCTAACTGTAGAAAGCAGATTGTGATTTTCTCATATATATAAAAAAATATTTTTCTTTCTTTTTCTAGGGTTTTGTTTTTGGCTCAAGTGTCTTTGTGCTTCACTGTTAAATTAAAAACAACTTATCTAAATGTATGTGGTGTACGTTTTTGTGGTTCCTGACCAGGTCAACTTTAGGTAGAAATCATATATACAATCAAATACATATTAAGTTATGCATGACTAAAATGTAGACCCTTGCATATTCTCATAGTTGTGTTGGCAACACCTCTGTTTTTTAACAACTCATGATGTTTGATTCAACCACTGACCTCCACTGTCCTCTCCCAAAACCACAGTCTTCACTTTGAATATAAAATATACACCGGAATGTTATTTCATGTTGCGAAAACTTCACATTATTTAAAAAGCAGCAGCCCCCTAAGCCTGAAACTTAAGAATTGCAACAGTCTCTGTATTCAAAATAAAAATGTATACTTGCATTACACTGCAAAACACTTTCGATAAAAATGACTGCTGAGTTTGATAAAAGTACAACGCTGAAATGTAAAAATGATTACAATAATAATAAAAATATAACTGCAAGCAGCAATGACAGGGTCAAGCCCATGAGCGGCACTATGGGAAGCATTCAATGCTTGAGCAATGAGATCAAGAAAAATGAGATTAGAAAAACAACTATTTAAGAAAACGGGTAAAACGCATTACAGCACAATAAAGTGATTTACACATTTTGGCCAGTAGGTGGCGCTGTCACCAATTTTGTTTTAATGTGGTCAGGATGTTGTTGCAATGACAACTACAAAGTTTTGTGTCAATATACCAAAGAGTTCCCAAAGAAAAGCTGTCTATCCATTTTTGCATGCTTATCGTTGAATAATATGTTATTGCAATCACTTGTTATAAGCATTTTCATAAATTGAACTATATATTTTGGCCCCAAATTTTGCAGGTCACCTCAGAATATGGTGATGATGAACCATATAAAGTTTCATAACGATAGGCAATTGCGTTTGTTAAATACTACATTTTACGACAAAATTGAAAATGGTTACATGAATTCATAAGATTTTAGATCTAATTTGGGCACTCCAAGTCACTGCTCACAGATTTTGAAACCCAATACAGTACAATGGTTTGTAAAGTGGGCCAGATTTTAAATTCTCATTAGATTAAGAAGAAAGAAGGTAAGAAGAGTGGTCTGTTAGAATGGGTTCCCTTTCAGTCAGTCACGTTCGACGTTACGTCAACTGACTGACGTATGTGGTCTTGCTTGAGAGCCCTATCACCTTGGCGTAGTAAAAAATCGCGCCAATGAGCATCGGCCCGAGAGGAGAGAGCCAATGAGCATTTGGGCAAGCGCTGCGCACCGGCTCACGAGCGCTTGGCGCGCGTGTATAAAAGCCGGCAGCGCACGCTTTCATTCAGCTTCTTGCTTCGGAGCCGAGTGTGTGTTTTACACTCGCTCACATCTTCGCGGTGTTCGCCAGCATTCGCCAGCGTTTCAGCGCTTACAAGGTGGATTCAGCGGTGTTTTCCCTCCTGGGTTTGGCGGATTATCTGCGTGTCTGGCGGACCGGAGCTCTGACGAGCACATTCTCAAAGAGAGCTATTTCCTCTAAACGA